>JAULKJ010286761.1:0-21725 GCA_032355405.1 Rubia balearica | reverse complement strand
AATATCCCTCTTCTCTGTGGACGACCCCGACTTGCCAAACTATCTACTTAGTTGTATTTAGTAAGCAATAGGGCTTAAAAATTACATCTTTGGGAGGTACAGCGATGACCTCCCATTGGTTCAAGATATTGACAATATTTCTTTGCTTCATAACACTTAAGTACGATTATTTTACCATCAAGTACTTTGTTAGAACATGATACTTAAGCCCAATCTTCAAACTTTCTCAAGTAGCAATCAGTCTTTCGACGATATACTCTTGATTCTTTGAACTAGATTTACTGTGATTTCTAGAGGTTTGTTGTTGATTTAAGGAAGCTATTATTTGTTCATTAGGACAAAAACTAGTATTTAATTACACCTGGGTAGGACCACATTCGATCATCACAGGGCCGCTTCCTTGGGCGAAGTTAGAAAATCCCGAGTCAAACTCTGGCTTTAAGGTTCTTTTAACCAACATTTATTTCACATATAAGTCACTAATTGATACATTATGATGAAACTTAATTGGTATTTGGAGATTCTCCCTTAGTCCTTTGATAAACAGGTTCTTCACAAATGCATCATCATCTTGCATACCAACCCTTCTCATAGATAGTTCGAGATATTACAAAAATTCATCCACGGTGCACTTTGATTGCATTATATTACTTTATTACAAGTGTTTTTCCATCAAGTAAATGGTTGGAACATGATGCAAATGAAGCCATATCTTCAATATTTCCCAATTATCAATCTGTGTCTTCCAGCATATGCTCTTAACTCTTTGAACTAGACTTGGATTTGAGATGGAGTGTGATTGATTTTAGGAAGCCATTCTTCATTAATTAGGACTAAAATTCAGATTTGAATATTTCTGGGAAGGACCATAGTTTCCCATCAATGTCCTCTTCCTTGGCCGAAGTTAGAAGATCACGAGTCAAACCCCGGTCTTCAATTGTTCAAGCTGTTGGATGGGGTCATTTTTCCCTTATTTTTTTCAACCATCATTGATTCCACAAATAATTTACTCATTGATAAATTATGATAAAGTTTAATGGGTATTTGGAGATTGTCCCTTAGTCCTTTGATAAACAGGTTCTTCACAATACATCATCCTCTCGCATTTTTATCATTCTCATGGTTATTTTAAGATATTTCTAATATTTATTTTCTTCATATCACTTAAGTACGAGTGTTTTACCATCATGTACTTTGTTGGAACATGATACTGAAGCCCAATCTTCAAACTTTCTCAAGTAGCAATTAGTCTCTCCCAGCACATGCTCTTGATTCTTTGAACTAGACTTACTGTGATGTCACAAGGTTTGTTGTTGATTTAAGGAAGCCATTGTTTGTTCATTATGACAAAAACTTGGATTTAAATACGTCCTTCAATAAATAGATTCTTCACAAATGCATAATCCTCTCGCATATACCTACCATTATCATGGTTAGTTTGAAATATTGCCAATACATCCTTGCTCCATACGAGCATTTTACCATCAAGTACACGGTTGGAATATGATACAAATGAAGCCTAGTCTTCAAAATTTCCGATGTAGCAATCATTCTCTTCCAGCATATGCTCTTGATTCTTTGAACTACACTTACTGTGATTTCATATGGATTGTTGTTGATTTGAGGTAGTCATTCTTCATTCATTAGGACTAAAACTGGGATTTGAATACGTTTGGGTAGTATTAAAACCACCCATCATAGTGCCTCTTCTTTGACCAAAGTTAGAAGATCCCGAGTCAAACCCTTTCATTTGATTGCTAAAGCTGTAATATGGGGTCTTTTTTGGGTTAAGGGTACTTTTAACCAACCTTGCTTTCACTAATAAATACTTCATTGATACATTATATTGAAGCATAATCGGTATTTGGAGATTCTCCCTTAGTTCTTTGATACATAAGTTCTTTACAAATTCATCATTCTTTCGCATACCAACCCTTCCCATGGTTAGTTCGAGATATTGCCAATAATCATCACAGTGTGATTTTCTTGTTTCATACTTCTTAAGTACGAGTGTTTTTATATAAAGAAGAGCTTAGTTGGAATATGATACAAATGAAACCCAGTCTTTAATCTTCCCTAAGTAGCAACCAGTCTCATCCAACATTTGTATTTATTCTTTAAACTATACTTACTTGGAATTCAAATGGACTGTGGCTGATTAGAGGAAAACCTTTTTCGTTAATTATGACTAAAAATTGGATTTTAATATGTTAAGGTATGAGAATAGCTGCCCATCACTAACCCTCTTTCTCGGCCAAAGTGAGAAGATCCCTAGTCAAACCCAGTCCCTTGATTTTTAAAGTCGTAGGTTGGGGTCTTTTTCTGCCTTATGGTACTTTCAAAAAACCTTTCTTTCACCAATGCATCCCTCATTGATACTTAATGTTAAATCTTAACCTATATTTAGAGATTCTCCCTTAATATTTTGATAAACCAGTTCTTCACAAATGCATAATCATTTCGCAGTCTCGAATACCAACCCTTCTAGTGGTTAGTTTGAGACATTGCCAATACTCATCCAAATTGTGATTTCTAAAATTCCTACTACACTACACAAGTACGAGTATTTTTCATCCAGTACATTGTTTAAATATGATAAAAATGAAACCCGGTCTTCAATTTTCCTCAAGTAGCAATTAGTTTCTTCCAGTATATGTTCTTGATTCTTTGAAGTAGACTTACTTGTATTTAGTATTGATTTTTTTTATTTGAGGTAGACATTCTATGTTCATTAAGACTAAAATTTAGATTTGAGTACTTCTGGGTAGGACTAAAGCTGCCCATCACTTTTCCTCTTACTCGACCGAAGTTAGAAGATCTGGAGTCAAACCCTGGCTTTTATTTCATAAAGTCGTAGGTTGGTGTCTTTTTCTTCCTTATTGTATTTTCAACAAACACTTCTTTTACAAATTCATCCCCCATCGATACTTATTTTTCAAGCTTAACCAGTATTTGAAGATTCTCTCTTAGTCCCAGTAAACCGGTTCTTACAAAATGAATCATACAAACCCATCTTATGGTTAGTTCGAGATATTGGAAATATTCATTCACATTGTGATCTCTATGTTTTATATTGCATAATTAAAAGTGTTTCATCATCAAGTACGTGGTTGGAACATGATACAAGTGAAACTTGATCTTCAATCTTTCCCTTGTAGCAATTAGTCTTTTCCAACATATGCTCGTTATTCTGTGAAGTAGGCTTGCTCAAATTTTGTATGGATTGTTGTATATTTGAAGCATCCATTATCTATTCATTAAGACTAAAATTTGAATACGTTTGGGTAGGACCAAAGCTTCCCATTACTCTCTCTTACTCGGCCGAAGTGAGAAGATCCCGAATAAAACACGGGCATTTGATTTGTAAAGTCACAGGTTGGGGTCTTTTTCTGCCTTAAGTTACTTTCAACAAACCTATCTTTCACCAATACATATATCCTTGATACTTAATTCTGAATTTTAACTGGTATTTGCAGATTCTCCCTTTCGATAAACAGGTTCTTCACAAATGCATCATCCTTTCGCAATCTTGAATATACCAACTCCTCTGCTGGTTAGTTTGAGATATTTCCAATACTCATCCACATTGCGATTTCCTTGCTTCATAATGCTTAAGTACAATTGTTTTTTCATCAAGTACATGGTTGGAATATGATACAAGCGAAGCCCAGTCTTCAATCTTCCCCAATTAGCAATCAATCTTTTCTAGCATACGCTCGTGATTCTTTGAAGTAGGCTTACGTGGATTTCGTATGGATTGTGCTTGAGTTCCGACAGTCATTCACTTTTCGTTAACTCTAAAAGTCGAATTTGAATACGCATGGGTAGGACCATAGCTTCCCATCACAGCACCTCTTGGTCGGCCGAAGTTATAAGATTCAGAGTCAAATCCATGTGTTTGATTGTTAAAGCTGTAGAATGGAGGGATTTCCGGTCTTAAGGTACTTTCAACGAACCTTGCTTTCACCAATAAGTCCCTTATTGATAGATTATGTTGAAGCTTAACCGGTATTTGGAGATTCTCCCTTAGTCCTTCCCAAATCCATCAATCCTCTCGCATGAAAACCGTTCTCATGTTTGGCTTGAGCTATTACCAAACCCTCTGTGACACCACTGACTCAGAAGTGAGTAGGACAGTACATACTGTATTAGAATAAAGATACTTAATATTGTATAATAGAGTATGGAATAAAAATGTGATATATACTATATAATGTAATGTTAATTTATTTTAAAAAATATATATATTTAGGTAATAAAAAAGTATCATAAATATTTTTTGGAATAATATAAAAGAAAAATTAGTTAAATAACAATATTTTTAAAATCTTAAATGATTAAAGAAAGTAAATAATAATTTAATTAAGAAAGGGAAAAAAGGAAAAGAAAGAAGAAAGGCTATGCAGCCTATATCAATTAAAACTAAATTTGGGCTTGGCCATTTAAGCCCAAGAGCCAAAAAAATGCTACAAGCTTAACCCTATATAAACCTAGAAACACATAAAGAAAGACAAAGCAGAGAAGGAAAAAAATTAAATGAAAGAGGAAGAAGAAAATAGATAAGGAAGGGAACTTCCGGAAATTCGTAGGCGGTACAAAGATGAGGAATCAGAGAGGTGATTTGTCAACAAATTGAGCGTTTACAGTAAAAATAGAGCATAATATTTCATTTGTTGAGCATCCTCAATCCTTGATTAAGAAGTTGCTCTATTTTTTTAGAATTTCAAAAGTCAAGCTTTGAAGTTTTTTGTTTAAGAAGGAGCAAGGTTTTGGAGTTGCTTGGTAAAAGAAAATGTTGAAAAGAAAGATAGGAAGCATTCTGTTGTAAGTGTTAGAAATGTTTTATTTGTTAGAACCTGATGAATCTTGGGATGAAGTTTCTGGCATAGTTTATGTGGTGTTTGTTTAGTTTATGTCGTGCGATGAGTTTTTCAAGAATGCTCTGCTACTTTGTCATATTTTTGATTAAATAGGCATCCCTATTTTATATTGGTGTTGACTGTGCGGTGGGTTTTTGTTCCGGGATAACCACGATATCTATTTTGGCAAAGTCATTTGTCAGTGCTCATTTTAGTTTTATGTTTTTGTTCTCATTAACAATAATTGTTGTTATTGGAATGATTATCATTTTTAATGGTTGGTTTTCTTACATGACAACATTAGAAACTTATACCAACTCAATTTATTCTAAGTTTTAAACCAGCATTTTAGTTTTTTGAATATGGTTCTCAGTGTTGCTGCAGTCAAAATATGGATGCAACCTTACGTGGCTCTTGGCAATGACATGCTAAATTTTCCCTGATACTTTGATCAGGAATCCTATTTTTTTTCTTCTAATCCATCGTCATCATATCAGCAACCATCTTTGTTGGGGTCGATTCACCATCTTTCATGAGGCTCTTATAATTCGTCCCACCAGTGGAATCATGTGTTTCCAGATTTGTTTAACTATTCCTGAACATGTATCTTGGTTTTATATACTGTATGTATGATAATTTAGGCAATGATACTGATTATTGAGAGGAAGTAAAGGTGTTAAAGGATGGCTTTCTCATGTAGTTCCAATAAGGAAGCTTAGCTGATCTAAAAAATGGATGAATGGATGTCAATATCTTTTACCATGCTATAAAATAATACAAGCATAAGATGCCCGTTTAAAAATGCATTACAGAACTCAGAAATTATATGTCCAGGAAACAAATATCTCAAAGGATTTGAATACGTATGGGTAGGACATGACCTAAGCTGTCCATCACTGTCCTTCTTCCTCGGCCGAAGTTAGAAAATCCTAAGTAAAACCCCAACATTTAATTGTTAAAGCCGTATAATGGGGTCTTTTTTTTTGGCTTTGAGGTACTTCCAACAAACCTTGGTTTCACAAATAAGTCTCTCATTGATACATTATGTTGAAACTTAATTGCTAATTGGAGATTGTTCATTAGCCTTTTGTTAAACAGGTTATTCACAAATGCATCATCTTCTTGCTTTCCAAGGTCATTGCTTGTTCTTGTTAACTTGAGGACGAGTAAGGGTTTAAGTGTGGGGGATTCGATGAGATGTCAAATGCATGTATTTTTTGAAACATTTTACATCTCTTTTGTCAGATGATTGCTAGATTTAAATAGGTTTACATCATCACGGGGTTGGATAACCGTTTTCGATTTTCATATCTAAATCTTTCACTTTGTAACCTATTTTGAGTCTACTGGATTTTTGGTCCTTTCAAGCATTTAGATTTCTTTTTGTGAGCTTGATTTTTAGATTGCTCGCAAGCACTTCGGTGTACTTTAGTGACAGCCATTTGAGAGGATGTAGAAGACTGAAGTCCACGAGTCAAAACGTGGAAGAAGATAGAAGGGTCGAAGAAGAAAAACAAAGAAAAAAATTAATTGTGATCTGAAAGTTTGAACCTACTTCTGGGAATGATTTGAGAAGAAATAGCCTCTGAGGGTAGTACCACTGGGTTCTTCTTCTCGAGCACTAAATCAACAACAAGAACTCCCAAATCATATCATCAGTTCACACCCGTAGAAACCCATACAAGTTGACGAAAAAAACACCTAAGCCCACACCCGCTCGCCTAAAACAAGGGGCCGAATTAGCCGTTGGATGGAAAGCCCACAACTCATGTGATGTAGTGTGCAGCCATGTATATCTACTACTCTTTTTGACTTTTCTTAACAAAATTAGACTATAATTCGACCATATCTTCTTATCTTGGCCGAAAATCCTACTCTCCAAACCCTAGGTTGTTCTTTCTTTTCATGTTTTTCTCTCTCTTTTTATGTATGAATTTGTCCATGGATATTAGTATGAACTCTAGTAGCTAAGTTATCACTTGGTAGGAATTGATTAAAACTTCCAAACTCATGTAGTAAGAAACTCTATTTCTCTCTTTTATAAGCATTGGCATTTATCGTGATATAAATGATGTTTTTTTTACTTCATTTATATGGTGGGTTGTTTGAAAATATGAAATTCTTTTATGATTTAATGCTAGGTTGTTAGAGATGTGTAAAATTTCTTATCACTTTTTGCATGAAATCAAAGAACATGGAATTATAACCTCTTGTTGGGTAAATGATGTTAATCTTGCTAGATGAGTATGTTAATGTGGTTTGTTATCATATTTATCCTGAGGTAAAACTAAAATATAGAATTTTGAATGACAATGTTTCTAGATTAAATATAATTGTTTGGTTAAATTTCTTGTAGTTCTTATCAAATCTATATGTTCTTTGTGTATGATGCCATTGATTGAAAATACCTTTAGTTGCTGCTTGTCGAAAGTTATTATTGGTGAGGTTTGCAAATAGTCGTTGGTCACTTTTGTAAATTACTCTTGAGAAGAACATAATTTTTATTTTCAAAATGGAAGTTGTGACATTCACAATAGGTAATCAATGTGATTTAAGGAGTGATTATTTCTAGGATCTATAAGAGTTTTGGAAGTGGGAATCAATTCACCCAAAACTTTGTCACTTGTAATTTTATCGTCTTTTATTAGTTTGTTGTATGATTAGCCTATTTATCTTCATAAGCTAGTTGTTTTGTTTCTACTTTCATAACATAGAAAAACCAACCAAAACTCCCTTCTTTAATTTCTTATATATATGTATATATATAAAATATACATATACATATATATGCTATTATCCATCTTTATATACATGAATCCTTAGAAAAATATCTCTTCTTCATGGACGACCCCCCATTTGCCACTATCTACTTATTGCTTTCAGGAAGCAATTTAGGAATATAATTTGTATATTTGAGAGGTACGGTGACGACCTCCCATCTTCTCATGGTTATTTTGAGATATTGCCAATATTCATCCATGGTACGATTTCCACTTCATATTGCTTAAGTATGAGAGTTTTTCCA
Source organism: Rubia balearica (assembly GCA_032355405.1). NCBI lineage: Eukaryota > Viridiplantae > Streptophyta > Magnoliopsida > Gentianales > Rubiaceae > Rubia > Rubia balearica. The sequence goes on along the minus strand of JAULKJ010286761.1, from coordinate 13,841 downwards.
TCAACTACATTGTTTAAACATGATACAAACGAAGCCCGATCTTTAATCTCTCCCAAGTAGCAATCGTTCTTTATAGAATATGCTCTTGATTCTTTGAACTATACTTACTTGGATTTCATACGGATGAACTTAAAGTTGGATTTGAATATAGCCGGGTAGGACCACAGGTGCCCATCACTGTTCCTCTTCCTTGGCCAAAGTAAGAAGATCCCAAGTTAAACCTTTCATTGTTAAAGCAGTAGGATGGGGTCTTTTCATCCTTAAATACTTTCAACCAACATTGCTTTCACAAATAAGTCCCCCATTGATACATTATGTTGAAGGTTAATAGTATTTAGAGATATTACCTAAGTCATTCGATAAATAGGTTCTTCACAAATGCAACATGCTCTCGTATACCTACCTTTCTCATGGTTAGTTCGAGATATTTACAATATTCATCCACGGTGCAATTTCTTTGTTTCATATTTCTTAAGTACGAGTGTTTTTCCATCAAGTACGTGGTTGGAACATGATATAACGAAGCCCAGTCTTCAATATTTCCCAAGTAGAAATAAGTCTCTTCCATCACTCTCTTGATTCTTCTAAGTTTACTTACTTGGGTTACAGATGGATTTTGGTTTATTTGTGGTAGACATTCGCTGTTCATTAGGACTAAAAGTCATATTTGAATATGTTTGGGTTGGACGAAAGCTTCCAATCACTTTCTCTCTAACACGGTGGAAGTTACAAGATCCCCTGCCAAACTCAAGCCTTTGATTATTTAAGCTGTAAGGTGGGGTATTTTCGGCCTTAAGTTACTTTCAACACATTTATTTCACCAATAAGTCACTAATTGATAAATTATGTTAAAGCTTAACCTTTATTTTGAGATTTTCCCTTAGTCATTCGATAAATAGATACTTCACAAATGCATCATCCTTTCGCATACCTACCATTCTCATGGTTAGTTGACATATTGCCAATATTCATCCACGGTTCTACTTCCTTACGTCATATTACTTAGGTACGAGTGTTTTTACATCATGTACGAGGTTGGATCATAATAAAAATGAAGTCCGGTCTTCATTCTTTCCTAAGTAGCAATTAGCTCTTGCAGTTTATGCTCTTGATTCTTTGACTAGACATAGTTGGATTTCATAAGAATAATTTTCTATTTGAGGCCTTTATTCTTCATTCATTAGGACTAAAAGTAGGATTTAAATAGGTCTAGCCAGGACCAAAACTTCCCATCACAGTCCCTCTTACTCAGTTAAAATTAGAATATCTCGAGTTAACCCAAATGTTTGATTATTAAATCTGCAGGATGTTTTTCAGCCTTAAGTTACTTTTAACCAACCTTGCTTTCACCAATATGTCAGTCATCGATACATTCTGCTGATTTTAATTGGTATTGGAAGATTCTCCCTTAGACATTCGGCAAACAGGTTCTTCACTAATGAATCATCCTTTCGCATACTTACCCTTCTCATGGTTACTTTGAGATATTGCCAATATTCATCAACAATGCGATTTCCTTGTTACGTGTTTCTTAAGTACGATTGTTTTCCATCAAGTGCAAGGTTGGAACATAAACTATTGCAAACCCCTTCATATACAAATGGAGTCTCAGCGTTTCCTTATTGTCAGTCCAATTCTAATTTCTACAATCATGACAAGGACACAATATTTGATTCTCCTGACTAAAAGCATGCTCAAATAACTCATCCACGAAACCAACATCTTCTTCGCCCACCCTACTAACGTTGGAATACACATGCTTACGTCTCTCGATAACACAATACAACTCTACACATCAATATATGTGCAACAATCAAACTTCCACACAATTAATTACAATACAATTTCATTACCACATATAAATCATGCAAGATCATCATTGCACCACATTTAGCATTCCGCATTAAAATTACCACATTCATAATACACCCCACAAGACAATCAATAACCATAACATTAACTACATCAACCATGAAACAAAATGACAAACTAATACCAAGAATGTTACCCCAATCACCTTAGCATGATCAAAAACACAAGATATATATGTTCTTCATACAAATTCAAGAATAACCATCAATAAACTAAAAAAATGGTACCTTTAAGGGTTTTCATAGGAGATCATTCAATATTTTTAACAACCCTAAAAATTCCATCAATGAACTCTTCTTCCCCGTTTCCCCAATTATAACCCACCAAAATAAAGTAGTAGGTGAGCATTAAATGTAGATATACACCGGTAGTTTCACAAAAATACCGGTGACAATGATACGACATCATAAATTATGATTAGACACCAGTAACAAACCAGACGAGTGCAAATTTTTTTGTGGAAATTCCCGATGTGTTTGGATCACATGCACCGGTAAACTTATTTTTGGTGCCAACGATGAACAGTTGCTCGGCAAACTATTCACCGGTAAAACTTTGACAGATGCAGTGGACATCAATAGTACCGCTATCTTACACCGGCAACTGTGATACTGGTGCGAATTTACATTTTCCATACATCTTTTCTTGCACATGTACAACAAGTACCGGTGCATCGTTACACACCGACACTGGTATTTATCATTACATCTGGTCTACGGGTGTAACTATGAACATATACACCAACATGAATTTGAGTGAATTTTTTACCGATGCAAATAACCCTGTTTTCCAGTAGTGTAAGTCTATTCAATTTTTGACAAAAATTACCAAATCTCACTACCACAGAAACACCCCTCTAGCACTAGTTTTTTTAAAACTGGTGCCCCAAATAAATTATCAGCGGGTTTTTTAAAATTAACACCAATTTTTTAAAAAATTGTGTTAATTTTACAAAATGGTGCTAATTAACACCGATTTTCAAAAAACCGGTGTTAATTTAAAAACCGGTGCTAATTCAACACAAAATTTTCAAAATATCGGTGTTAATTAAAAAGAAGTGTCAAAAACTTTAAAATTAAATCTTCCCGCCAAAAAATGAAAATTTTCACCAAAAATTTCATGAGATGAGCTCAGCCGCTCTAAGCTAAATTATATATTTTTTTGACTTTCAAATCATTCACTTCTTTTTTTGACTTTAACTAATGACTAAGTTGTTGTAAATTAATGAATGATCAACCTTTACTAAGTTAAACTAATTAACGGTTAACCCTCATTTTACTTTCTACATGTAAACACAAATAACTAAGGTTTCTTTAACAAATCAACGGTCACCCCTTACTTGATTTTAATTAACGAATGGTCAAGCTTACTTGATTTTGTATATATAAACATTAATAACTAAGTTCACTTTCACGAAAACCCTCTCTAGAAGTGGCTTTTTTTTAAAAAAACTAATAAACGTCCAACCCTATATTGAGTTAGTATATACATAAATGCGAATAAAAAGGTTTGACTTTAACTAATAAATGTTCAACCCTTACTTGACTTTATAACTAAATTGACTTTAACTAAGCAACGGTTACCCTTACTTGACTTTCTATGTACAAACACTAATAACTAAGTTGACTTTAACTAAAAAACATTTACCCTTACTGACTTCTATATATGAACAATAAATATATAAACACTTACTTGACTTAGGCAACAATAACAGAAATCATATATTTTTTAGCAATGGATAATAGGGTTACACAATTTTGGGCCACAATATAGTTTTTTCAAAACTATGTAGAAGTAATCAATGTTGACTTTTGAGGCCCTTTTGTTCACCCATATATGCCCAAATTTCAAATTAGCAATTGAATATTATTGAATTGTATTTTGGTGTTGCCAATTTCCTGATTAAAGAACTCCAATTTCTTGGAGGGACCTAAATGCAAAAATTAAAAACTTTACGCGTAACTCCAAATTGAAATCTGCTCAAACATGATGCTACCCTATACACCCCCATTGTATTTTCCAAGTCTGTAATATAGTATGTATCAATGATCATACACAAGAACATATTTGTAAATCTCTTATGATTTCCCTTTCTTACTTCCAAGTAACAAACTCTAAGTTATTCTATAACATGTACTAGCGCTTTCCATCATTTCACAAGAAAATTCATTTATTTAATATTTCTATATTTAGTAACAAAAATCATGTATTTTGGAGAATAGGATTATATTGTAACACAATTTGGGCCAGAATGTAAATTTTCAAGACTGTGTGGAAGCAATCAATGTTGACTTTCGAGCCCCTTTCCTTCTCTTCACCCATACTTTTCGAGCCCTTACTCAATGCTCATGAGTGCTTCCATCTACAATCAGGGTCTTCATTGTTCATATGGCAAGGAGTTCAAAGTACATTTGAGCAGCAGAAGTTAGCATCTAACGTTGCAAAATTCTTGAAGGTATGGATTTTACGGCAGTTACTGAATCCAAGATTGAATGTAAATTATCATTTCAAGGTTATAGTCATCGTGCCATTTAAATCTATGTCCTTTTAATATGGATATCATTAAAAATATATATGGATATCATTTGCAGGGGTTTACGGTGGATATGGAGGGTCAGACACTTCCCAATTCATCAATGAGGCTCTTTAATAAATTTCAAGAGCATGCCCTCTTTTTCTCACCTATAAATATGTGTTAGATCAGGATTTGTGATCATTGATTGCTATTGTGTTCATAATATTCCATGTTTCGTTAGCTAAAAAGTTCTTGATGGTGTTTTGTTTTGGTTTATTCAATGAGACTGTTTTCTTGAATTTGAAGAAAATGCCCTCCTTTTTCTCATATATTAATGTGTGTGTTTGTTTCGTTCAAGGTTTCCCTTACTTTATGCTGCACATATAAGTAGTATGCCGATAGGGCAAAAATATTTAGTTATAACTTTCAATTTGTTAAGGATGCGTTAGCATGGATTTGGCTTTAATGAAGTTTGTTTATCTTCAATAGAATTAAATATAGTGTTAGTAAATGTAATATAGGCTCCAGCATCACAAGGTTCTGCCTTCAACTTCTGTTCTTTGGATAATCATTCTCATCTTCAAACTTATTTTACTCATATTTTTCATCTTGTTAGTAATCATGCTTAATGTTCTGCCTAGGTTGTTACTTTTTCTTGGTGTTCTGTGAGCCTCTCTGCCCGGATTGCTATATTAGATTGAACTTCTAACCATGAACCAAACTTGTAGCTTATGTAATAGAGTAGCATCAATATTGAGGCTTATTGAAGTTATAGCTCATTCGTGTAATAGTGGCATCCTTTTTTAAGGAGAATGTAGCACCAGTTCTTAAATTTTGAGATTTTGGGTTATTTTGCCCTTTCTTAGGACACAGCCGCGCGTGTCTGCGTTCAGAGAAGGGGTATATTTTTTAAATCTTTCAAAATTTTTGGCACCAATTTTTGATAACTGGTGCCTAAAAATAACAGGTGACAAATTAACACCAATTTTTGAGAACCGGTGCTAACAAAAAAAACTAGTGCTAAATTAACACCGGGTTAAAAAATTGGTGCAAACAATATAGTGAGAATTTGTAAATCTTTTCATTCGATCAAAGATTTTAGTTTCACAATTATAATTTTCGCAAGAAAATTCATATTAAAACGGTTCTATACCAGACTATGATCAAGTTGAATGTTCGAGGTTAACTTCCCACTGCAATCTAGTACGATTACATTTTGGCTGGACATGATTTTTCGTGCTTGTTTTGGACAATGGAACGAACGTACTTCATTGGCGAGCGATGAGTGGGAAGACATTTTCTTATGGCTGGTTTTTTCTTTATTGCTATTGATGCCTCTTGATCAGAGGCATCAAAGTTTTTCTTTCGGTTAAAATTAACAATAGTTAAAACTGTACTTTATTATAACTGAATAAATGCACAATTTTTCAGTGGAAATTTGGCCCCACAAACCCTAAGCGCCGCACAAAAATCTCCTCACAAAAATCTCTTCTTCTTCAATTTTCTTTTCCCCATTTCTTCATGATCATGATCATGGTAAGATGGGGAAACAATAATTCATTCAATTGATGTTCTTTTTATATATTAATGTTATTGAATAAGTATGAGATTTATCTCCATACATTAGTATTGTCCTTCAACCTGATAGATTAGATTGCTGTATTTATGATGATCACTCGATTTAGTTTTTCATGTCGATGTATTTTGTTCAATCTGATTTTACAGATCGTGTGTTTTTCTAGGAAGATTCTTGTTCTCAATCTGTGTTTTTCAAGTTCTTTCCTGTTTGGACGACATATATTGTGTTTTGGTCAAGTGGGGTTATAGTTGTCAAAGATCCCTGTTTGGCATAAGAATATTGATGCGTCATACGCTCCTCCTTGCTAAGTGGTCATGATTTTTGCAGAAGCGAGTTAATATCCTTGACGGTGATGTTACAGCTTTATTGAATCTCCACTCTGTTATATTACGGACGGTAAGTCTGGTTGACATGTAATTTGAATATCCTTGTAATAGATTAGTTATTGCTAGAGGTTAGTTAAGTTGAATGTCAATTCAATTCATTGTAACTGTCCTTGAGCGTTTTTTCCAGTATTTTTGAATGACTGATTTCAAAAATAAAAAAAATGCACACCTTTCTGCATGTTTTGTCAGAAAGTGTTGATCTGCACACAAATTTTAAACTCGACTTTGGAGGAACCTTTATGCAGAAGTAATCAAGAAGTATAATTAATATTTGTTGACTTCTAATAAAAGAAGTAACCTAGCTAGAAAACTAGCATCTTTACGTTTTCTACTATCATCTAGTTTTCTCATGCATGCATCATGAACGCATTATTTTAATTGGGAACTTCACAGCAAAGATTCAGAAAAGTATTCATTTATAAACCGCCAGCCCGGATGGGAATCTGTACTTTTTAATATAGCCGATTAACTGATTTTAGTGTTTTAGCTAAATATAGTTGGACTTATTAAACCTGGAAATTGGAATAAAAGAAGAACAATAATTGTGCGGTAATAGTCTATGGAAGACACAAGTGATGTCCTATCAGTAGTTTTTATATGCGCTAAATCTAGTTGCATTGCAGCCAGTGCTGTGGGGATATTATCAAGAACTACTCATGATCCACTGAATTCTCCATTAGTCTTTAGTTTTTTGTGATTTCTGCATCTTAATAGTAGAGTTAAGAGTCTTTTATGATATTTTCGTATCGTTGGATGTGGCACCATAGGTTTAGGCGAATGAAATGAGTGAATAAAATTGAATTTAGAAAGGAAAAAAATTAAAATGAATGAATGGAATTGAAAGAATTTTGTCATAAAAGAAAAATTTGCCAAATTCACAAAAACAACAAGAAAGGAAAGTGTCTGATATCCAATTAAACGGAGGGAGTATACATTTGTACATGTAAAATATATAATCAATCAGTTAGTTTTTGTGGTGAAGAAGGATATAGGAATCTTGGATCTAATTTGCACTAGATGAAACCTTTAGTTATTTCTATAACATTTATTTCAAACCATGCATCTTATCAAATATATGCTCGAAAATTGTTAATTTGTATCATTTGAGAAATTGCATCAAAGTTATAAATGGGATTGAATAAAAAGTATTTAATCTACCTTGAAAGTCTTCAAAGCTTCATCCCATCATTCTAATGATTGCAAGCCTTCAATTAAATAAGTTACAAAGAAGAGCTTTTCGTTTGTCTTTTCAAATAACGAAATGATAATTCACATTCCCGTCAAAGTATCACCGAGCACAAAGTGCTGCATCTATTTGATAATGATGCATCTAATAAATTAATGCGAAGGAAAAGAGTGACAAAAAGTCATTAGCGTGAACAATTTTTTTTCCGGAAAGATTAAGCCAGCATTCCACGAGTGTAAGCTCATAATCATAGGGTTCATGTAAAGTTGATCATGGAATCATTCATCTTTCCCACTTATGCTTTGTTGAAACCATTATATTTTATATGGGCCAGATAAAATCAAAGTTGGGGCATCATGTGTTCCACTCTCCATCTTTGGCTTATGTTTCTTTTTATAAGTGAAGAAAGCTGTATTGGTTCTAAGTAAGTGGTAATAATGTTTTGAAGCACTAATGCTTCAAGCTTTGATAAGACATCACTAGGGACGTCACTTTCTTGACATGCAAATTAGTAAAATGTTAACAAAGAACATAGAGCACACTTCAGAAATGAGAAAACAACAAATTTAATATCCAATTTTAAATGAAAACACAGTTGTCTTTTGTCTTTTTTATTTTTGCAAATTACATCCAACAAATTTCAACATTCTAACAAAATATTCTCAATTTATTCTCAAATATTATTAGTCGGTTTAGGGGAGTCAAAATTTTTCCACATTCAAACAAAATATTCTCAAATATTATTAGTCGGTTTAGGTGAGTCAACATTGAGTCGACCTTTCTAGTGGTGATAGTGTTGCAATTGGAAAGCATGGTGATAAGGACCCAACCCAAGTTAGGCAATGGGCTTATAAGCGTTGTATTATTTAGCCCACGTAGGGTTGAAATGTTAGTCATTGATACCATATTTGTAGGATAATGGCGAGATATACGAGATATATATAAAGCTAGGAATATACACTATAAACACCAGGTATGCATTCATTTTCTGATTCATTCACTCTTATACAATATTGGGACTCTTTGCTAATTTAACCTTCCAAGGACTTACCCCTGGGATCCCTCAAGGTTGGTTTTCTTGCAGGTTATGAACAAGGAGATCGAGCGACCTTTCCATTTGGTTTCTAGAAGCATCGATTAGCACACCCAGTGGGACTCATTGAGTCAGATTCGAGTTCCCTGGTTTATGTCTACGGTTACTCAAAGGAGTGAGAGATGGAGAATGAAAGGAACAGGAGCTGGCGACGAAGTCCAGTCAAGGAGAAGTGATATGGTTATTCCTCAGGGTTGCAGGGTGTCAAGCCTGATGAGGTTCGAGTACCGGTGGTTAAGTCGGGAGCGGTGCATATCTTGGCTGATGATTATGAGAGGATACAGGTCTCGAGTGGGCTTGATGTGCAAGCAGTTAAAGTTCCTCGAACTGGTGTAGCAAAACCGTCAAGATGCCTAGAGGTTACAACGGAACAGGGAGTTCAAAATACAGGCCCTGTCCAATGCATGCCTGCTGGTTCACGTGATGATAGTGACGTGCAATTTACGGAAGTTTTTGGTGATTCCTATATTGAGAACTATGAATGAACTATCCAAGGGAATTAGACCATGGAAGTGGTTGGATCACAACAAGATTTGACACATGCGGTACATGTATTGGTAGTAGCAGGATATGGAGTTACTCCCCCCCGGTGGCCTGTGAGTATCTTGAGAGAGGCAGTGTCATCGATATCCGTGGCCTTAAATTCGGGGTCGGCGTCTCAGCCCATGTTAGCCTACCTCTATAGTGAATATGCAAAATAAGCATTCCTGGCACGACCTCAACTTTCTTTCCCATATTACTCTCAAGAAGTGGTGTATCCGGTACCTCTTTTGGCTCCAATAACTTCTAAAGCGGTGTACGGAATGATGGCTTCGATGGGGATCCCAGGATATGGCAATGCAGGGTTACATGGTGTAACAGCCAATGAAGGGCCTTATAATGCTTATGAGCAATTCCCAGTCTATCCTGAGGGTATGTAACCATGGATAAACTCGGGTTACATGGGTGCTCAACTGGTATACCCGATATGGTTTGGAGGAAATGAGCATGGATTGAATTCAGTTGGTGGGAAACATGGATTGACAATGGTTGTTGGAGATTCATTGAAAATGGAGTTAAACAGGTTGATTGGTCTGATGGGCCAAGCAGCAGGGTCTCCTTTTAACTCATCGATAACAGGGATTCAGTGGCAAATGGATGTAAAACCACTGGAAGTACTTTCTACTTATAGTGGTGAATCGGATCCTTGAGAGTTTATTCAGACATTCTTGAGTCTGATGAACTCGAGGGATTTCGAAGAAATGTTGACATGTAAGTTGGATGGGAGATACCTTCGAGGGAAAGCTCACGAGTGGTTTAATAAGCTGCCCAGGGGTTTCGTTCATTCCTATGGGACTTTATTTGAGCTCTGTTAAGCCAATATGCCTAGAAGAAGAAATTTACAAAGACCCTATTTGAGCTTTATCAAACTATGCAGAAGGTGGGAGACAACATGGAAGACTTCTACCACCGATATGTGGAAGAAAGTTTGGGGGTAGTAGATACAATAGAAAATGAGGTTATTCAGGTATATTTGTTGGGGATTAAAGATTTGTAGCCATACAAAAAATTGAGTACAAACACTCCTCGAACATTGCAAAAACTTCAAGAAGTGGTAGAGCAATATTTGAAGGTGAAGGAGGCCACGAAAAGGAAGAGATAAAGTATGGGAGAGAAATCTGGAAAAAATAATGACCCTCGAGGGAAGACACTAGTAGAGGCGGTAAGACCAAATTTTCAAGGTATACACTTATATTACCAACGTCTGTGGGGAGATCTCCAGCACAGATACTAATTATACATAGAGGGATGATTCGACAAACTCCACATATGCAGAACACGTCGAATGCTGTGATGGAAAGAAGGGAAAGAAATTTTTATTGCGACCATCATCGATATTTTGTTCACGACACTAATGATTGTGCTCAGATAAGGATGAAGATCTAGAGGTGGGAAAAAGAAAGGCGATTCTGAAATACTAGACATCAAAATAATTATGTAGGACCCCCAAGGCTCAAGAATAACTCTAGAGAATGGCAGCCATACATGAGGTATAATAGAGGTAGAGGAGATAAGCGACCTCGAGATCAGGGGATTTTAAGACAGGGATGAAGAGAAGAAAGACCGCAGGAACAACATAAAGGCAATCAGGAAAATAGAAATGATGATAATCCATCAATTCGCATGGTAATCAATGTGATTAATGGAATCATGGGGGAAAGATCTTCGAACACTGTCGTGAAGGCGGGTGCTCGAAATGTTCCAGCAGGATAACCGCTCCATAAGAGGTTTTGCAAAGATGAAACCATTACATTTTCTGAGGTAGAACCAGTTCCTGGCCAAACTCCACATATGGATCCCATGGTGGTCTCAGTGATGATTGGGAATTCCTTGGTAAGAAGGGTTTTCGTCGATGATGGAATTGGAGTGAAAGTAATTTTTATTGACTTTTTTTTATCAGCTAGATATAGGACAAGGTAATTTGAAGAAGTTGGCTTTGCCCTTTTTTGGTTTCACTGGGAACCCCACATTTCCTTTGGAGGAGATAACTTTGTCGGTTCGAGTATCTGATGAAGATAGGAGAATAAAAGTAGATTGTAATTTTCAAGTCGTTGATGCATACTCGTCCTATAGTGTAATTCTTTGAAAGCCATGGATGTTCCGAACTCGAGCAGTGTATCACCATACCACCGGATGAAGATTCCAGCTGATAAGAGGATAGCCTCCATTCTAGAAGATCAGACTGTAGCCAAAAGTTATAATGTTGCGGCAGTGAGAGAAGCAAGGAAACAAATAAATGTGGCTTCAGTGCATGGAGGGGTTAGCCCGAGGGATATGATACAAATACCCATTCGATATCTTGGGAGAGTGCCAATAGGAAAATCTATGCCTGAGGATATCAGAGGAGGACTAAGTAAATCTTTGGAAGAATACGGTGATGTCTTTTCATGGAGTACTTCGGAGCTCACAGGAGTGCCCTCGAACTTGGCGGTGCACAAACTGAACATATATTTATCTATTAAGCTAGTTAAACAGAAGAGAAGGGTCTTTGCCCCTGAAAGGCTGAAGCTAGTAAGGAAGAAGTCGAGAAGTTGTTAAAGGCTGACGTCATCGAGGAGGTGTTCTACCCAAAAGCCAATCCAGTCATGGATCTAAAGCAAGGTGGTGCCTACATAATGTGCATAGACTTTACAAATTTGAATAGGTGTTGCCCCAAGGATAATTATTCCTTGTTGCCAATGGATAATTAGGTAGAACCTATCGCGGCATACTAAGTTTTGGCCTTCTTCGACGCACATAAAGGGTATTATTGGATATTAATAGTAGAGGAAGACAAGGAGAATATGTCATTTATTACCGATCTAGGCACTTATTATTATAAGAAGATGATGTTTTGGCTTAAGAATGCATGGGAAACTTATCAACGATTGGTGGATAAACTGTTTAAGAGACAGACCGGGAAGAATATGGAGATCTATATTGATGATATGGTTTTGAAGAGTCAGAGTTATGAGGATTTTTTTGGTGGATTTGGAAGAAACTTTTCGGAAGCTTCGAGGGGCAAACCTGAAGTTAAATCCTGCTAAGTGTGTTATTGGTATGGGAGCTGGAAAATTTCTAACATTTATGGTATGCAAGAGGGGTATCGATTTCAACCCAAAGAAAGTCAAGACTTTTATGAGGATGATGAATCCACAGACATTGAACAAAGTACAAAAGCTTATGGGGTCTCTGGCGACCTTGAGTAGCTTCCTCTCTAAGGGGGTAGAGATACACCTTCCCTTCTTTGATGTGCTTCAGAGGGCTTAGAAGTTTGAGTGGATTGAGAAGTGTGAGGAAGCATTTAAACAGTTAAAAGAGCATTTGAGCTACTACCCACCCTTATGAAACCTGAAAAGGGTGAGACATTGTTCTTGTACATTTCTTTCTCGCCCATGGCAATCAGTGCAGTGTTGGTAAAAAAGAAGAAAGGGAAGCAACATCTCATTTACTATGTGAGTCGAGCCTTGCAAGGGCCAGAGATGAGGTATACAACTCTCAAGAGGTTAATTTTGGCTTTAGTGCATGCAGTACGGAGGCTGCGTCCTTAATTTCAGGGGGCATACGATAATATTGATCACCAACTACCCAATCAGACAGATTTTGTTAAAACCAGAGGCTTCAGGGAGGATGATGAAATGGGTCGCGAAATTAGGAGAACATGATATTCAATATCAGCCTAGAACTGCTATCAAGGGTCAGATGCTGACAGATTTCATAATAGAGACCTTGGAACCAATCGAACTTGAAGATGAAACTCGAGAGGGGGTTGTTTAAAAAAAAAGGTATGGAAGTTGTATGTAGACAGTTCCTAGCATTTGGGTGGAAGCAGGCTGGAGTACTGCTCACTAGCCCTAATGGCAAAGATTATCTGTATGCATTGCACTTTGCGTTCAAGGTCACGAATAATGAAGCCGAGTATGAAGATCTGATAACTGGGTTGCGATTGGCTAGGGAGCTCAAAGTGGAGAATCTGGAAGTTTATAGCGATTCTCAAATAGTGGTTCAGCAGGTGAATGGGGAGTATGGCGTCAGATAATGAAGTTTGCAGTGATACTCAGATATTGTCAAACAACTTTTGAAGGGTTTCAGGTCGTACGCTTTAACACAGGTACCGAGGGAGGAAAATCATAAAGCAGATGCTCTAAGTAAGCTCGCATCTTCATACTTGGAATTCAATCTCAAAGACAGCTGCTCATGGAAACCCAAGATAGAAGAAGTTTCGAGGAACCAGTGGTGATGGCAATCGAAGAGGAGAAAACTTGGATGACTAACATAGTGAGCTACCTTCGAGAAGGGATTTTTTCCAGAAAATGAGGCTGAAACTAGGAAGATAAGACTAAAGGCCTCGAGATATGTGCTGCAAGATGGAATTCTATACCAAATGAGGCATCTACAACCTTTGCTTCAATGTGTCATCCCTTATGAGGCTGATTATTTGATAAGGGAGGTTCATGAAGGCATATGAGGTAGCCATCTGGGGGTTCGATCATGGGCAAGAAAGCTCATTTGAGTAGGGTATTATTGGCTAATGATGTTTGATGATGCAAACAGGTACATACATGCATGTCACCGATGTCGGAAGCATGATCCTATAATTCCCATTCCCCAGGAAGAAATGACGAACACCCATAGTTCATGACCATTCGATAAGTAGGGGATTGATCTAGTAGGACCTTTCCCAAAAGCCT
>JAULKJ010286760.1:0-32342 GCA_032355405.1 Rubia balearica | reverse complement strand
TTTGTGCTTCATCTACAAGAATGGTATGTTCCATTTAAACTTTCTGCAAATGAGAAGTATTTGGAAACATAATCAATCTAAGCATTAACATAATATAATGACAGGGTTACTGTATTGCAGTTTCCAGCAAAATAATATAGCCAGGAAACAAGACACTAAGATAGAGCACTGTACCAGTGATCAGAATTGGAGAGTCGTCGATTTCTAATTTGTTTAGCTTCAAATGCTACATTGAAAAACAAAGCGAATAAGAACAAGCATACAATCAACTAGTGTGAAATTTGAAGAGCAGTACACTGAGAATCTAAATCAATTAAACGAACACCCGTGCATTGAGCAAACACAAATAAGAATCTAAATCAGCAATATAGGCAGACAGCGTGGAGTATGGTTTACGGACCTAAATACCGGTGATCGGAATTGGAGAGCTTGATTTTGCAGTAGTGACAATAGGGTTCGGAACCGGAAATCTGTCGAACTATAGAATCGGAGAGCTGTCGAACCACTGGAGGAGGAGGACGATGGAGCGGGTGGCGATGGCTAAGGAGTGGTAAGATAGGAGGTGGCGAAGGTGACACAGGTGAAGGTGGAGGCGGTGAAGGTGAAAGTAGCGGAGGACGAACTGGAGTTTCGCGACAGGGTTTAGCGCAGATGCGGCGGAGGAAGATCCAAAAACTCTTATGACCCGCAAAAGGTCCGATTAGGATCCGCGAATTTGTCTTTTTTCACATTAAATCAGTGCCATCAGATATAAGTAATCAATGGCCAAGATCTGTTCTCACATAATATTATGTTCTCACATAAAATGGTGTTCTCACCTTAACCCACCCCTATATATATATATATCTCTATATATATATATGCTTATATCCACCTTATGTATATGAACTCTTAGGAAAATTCTTCTTCTTTGTGGACGACCCTGATTTGCCACAGTCTTCTTAGTTGTATTTAGAAAGCACTGTAGAGCTATAAATAGTATATTTGAGAGGTACGACGACGACCTTCCAAGGCTCTCTTAAAACCTAGTAGACTTTTGCTCCTTATATAGTCGGTGGAAATGGGCTTTAGAGAAGCCCAAAAAAGGGAACCCTAGCAGGACTTTGGCAAGGGCCGTGCCATAACACGTGGCCTGCACCACATGGCTTATGTATAAGCACACAGATCATCGACTGGAGACAGTTCCTGGGAAAACTGAGTGCGTGGCTCGTACAAAATATCTTGGGACTCCGATTGGAGAACACTTTAGGCTGTCTGAACAGTACGGCCTATTCAGATGCACATGGGCCAAGGACTGGAGTCACAATCCTTGGCTTCTGATAGCACAGACGTACATTTGGTTGCGGGGCATTGATTAGAGTGTTGATATTTTCAACTTCTGAGTGCACGAGCCATGCAAATGGTCATGGTTAACTTCAGGCCATAATTTCTTGATCCATCTGGTGGGTACATGCCGTACAAAAGGGTACGAGATGTGCATGTCTTCTATTTCTTTTAGACTTGGACACTTATTATTCGGTGCATCCCATCTACTACCACGATTAAGTGTGTGGCTTTCGGTCCATTACCATCCTTGTGAATGACCTTCAAATGTCTCTACCATTCTTGTGCATAGTCTCACTAAGTCTACTCCGAAGTGCTTATGAGTGATCTACAATGAAGCTCACAAAATAGGATCTAGATGCTCGTAAGGACACAGTATCCATTAGATGTAAATAATCTATAAAACGAGGGATTTAGACAAGAAAACCAACAATGGCTATCTAAAACCATTGTTGTACAAACCCACTTAAACCTAGCAATCAACCATACAAAACTATTAAATTGTGTGATAAATGCATTAGAAAACACAAACTTCTAGAGTCTCATCAAGATGGTATGGGCAGCTTGCTAACAACTCTTGAAGTATTCCCAATATTCATAAAGGAACTCATTAGGAAGCTGCAAGATTTTTGACATCTGTTGCTTCAATGGGGCGAACTTGGAAGTGGGAAAATACTTCTCTAGAAATTGGCGCTTCATATCCATCCAAGACATGGTAGATCCCGATGGGAGGTAGTGCAACCAATCCTTTGCTACACTCAAAGTGAGATGGAAAGAACTGTAAGCTATAGTCTTCCTCCGAGTCTCCCGACAGCTTCATGTGTGTACAAACCACATAAAACTTCACCGACTATCCTGTGGAATGTAGGAAGACATTGAATTATCCTAATCTTTAGCTCACAAGTTACATTCTGAGGAAGGGACAAAAAGACAATACAGAGGGGTTGATTGTCTTAGTTAGGAGCCATAAACTCCCTCAAAGTCCTATTGTCCACCACAATGATTCCTCTCTCCACCTCTAACTCAATTGTCGGCCTCGTTGAACTTCTTCACTAACCCTTATCCTTCTCCTTCGTCTTCTACTAGTGTTTTTTGGTAAGTAGCGTAGGGCTCTTTAGTTAGTGGCATGAGTACTATGAACAAGAATCAATGCGCCACTAGTCCACAAAGAAACACTATCACACAAATTAGGAGAAAATAAGAAAATCTATTAAAGAGTTCTACACAATAACCAACAATAACTAAAAAACCAAAAGCACAAACTACTACTACTAAATAGTTATGCAAGCTAAAAGCAACATTAAAACTAGGATCCTCGACACAAAATTTGACCCGTATTCTGCAGGATCGTATCTCGTGGGAGAATGACCTGCAGGGTGCCATGAAGATCAGAGATAAGAATTTATAAGTTTCTTCCATGCTCACTACTAACCAGTATAGAGTAGCTAGTGGAAAGTCCAAAGATACTAGAATTTGAGAGTTAACTACACACAACCTACAATCAGGCATCACTCCGATTATGTGTCGAAAATAGTTTACGCTTTTAAACATATAATTGTGGGGGATTTGTGATTAAGACATGCAAACCTTTCTTATGCATATGTCATAGTGTGTTTCATAGTTAGACATTCCCATCTTTTGTCACACAAAGGTTCATCCTCTCCTTATAGGCTATCAACACCGCCTCCATCATTAGGGAAATTGTGTCGATCGAACTATGGATCCGCTTCTCTTTCCATGTAAATCTCACTTCTAATGCTAACGTGCTCCTGATTAAAGGAATGATATCTTACATAAGCAGTAACTATTAGATATAACAGTATGGAAAATGCATCCCGCACTCCACTATTGGCACCAATCCCCAGGCCTAGAAAGGCAAAGGAATTGGTATCTCGTGATGACTCTAGGTTTGAAATGAATTAATTTTCTACACAACCACCCTAGTTGAAACAAATTATCATGATCATTTTATCAGGGTACACTGAGGGTTTGCAACCCTTCTTAGGGCGTCTATCTTTCTCAACATGAATTATTATTTCACGATGATCCAGTCAAGTTAGAATCTAACGATCGAAATGGTACTCTCGATCAACATGCATGCATTCACCATACCGGTACTCATGAACCAACAATAGGTCTACCCTAACATTCCTCAAGCAATACAAGCCTAGCACGATGACATATTACATATGAAACTAAAGTTCATCATAGAACAAACATAACCTGCATCTTACAAGAATATAAAGCATAAATCAAGCAATAATATTCATAGAACATAAAGATCGGGAAATATAAGAATCTCACATAATTATCATCTAGTCATGAATACAAATAAATCCCCAAGTAATTAAATTATTCCATGGAAATTGAACCTAATTCAATCATTGGATTCAATGCCAAAGGTATAAACTAGATAAATAAATGAGAAGAGAAGAGTTAGCCTCTTTCTCTCTCTACCTACTCTTATATCTAGGAATTAGAAATGAAATTACTACTTGTTAAACCCTAGTAGACTAGTGGCTCTTTATATAGTAGGTGTAAATGGGCCTTAGAAATGGCCAAAACAAAGGAGAAGCCCTAGCAACCATGTTGGCATGGGTTGTGCAATAACACATGGCCCACAGACTCGAGGAATTTCTCTGACAATCTGAGCATGCAACCTGTGCCAAGGTGCATGGGCCACCGAATGGAGGGCATTTTTGGTTGTATGAGCGGCACGACCCACGTTTGAAAGTATGCGGGTAGCTATTAGGAGTAAAAATTTAGCTTTTGATTGCCCGACCATGCAATAGGTCACGAGGTGTGGACTGAAGGTTCGTGTCTTCACATTCTGGGTGCATGACCTATGCAAAAAAGACATGGCCCACTTCAAGACTTAGTTCCAGCAGCCATTGGTTCGGCATGACCCGTGTAAATGTACACGGGCCGTGCCGGTCTTCACTTCCTTCCAGACTTTGACTCTTTTTTCATTGCCACATCCATATATTACCATGTTTAAGATCATTGATGTTCACATGGAAGCATGTATTTCCTAATACATTTAACACATTGTTTAGTATCTTTTTTTATGTTTGATTACTGGATTAAAGTAGGATAACATTTCAAGGGGCTTGGATAGTATTTTTGGTTTTCTTGTTTAAATCTCTCATTTTGTAGATTGTTTAGATCTGATAGATTCTATGTCATTACGAGCATCTAGATCCTATTTTGTTAGCTTCATTGTAGATTGCTCGTAAGCACTTTGGAGTAGATTAGTGAAGGCTCTTAGCAAGAATGGTAAACTATACTTGAAAGCCATTCGTAAGGATGGTGGTAGACCAAAGGCCATGTGCATAAACATGGTAGTAGATGGAATACGTTAAAGACAAGGAGTTGAAGTCTGGAAGATGTAGAAGACTGGCACAACCCTTGCCCCTCTGTACGACCCGTGCCAATCAAGAGGGTCGTGCGGCTAATTACTGGTGTAGGTTGTGACCTTTTGCACAACCCATACACCTTGAATGTTAAGAATTGAAAATCTAGTCCATGGCCCATAGCTATATACATGACCCCGCCATTAGAAGCCGGACAAGTCAACTCAAATCTGCGCCATCATAAGTCGAAGAACTCAACTCTAATTTTCTTGTAAAAGGGGCAAAGTAATAGGTCAATTTTCTTATAGTGAATTATTTTATGGGGACAGAAGTGTGCAGCCCAGATTCCTTTGATCGCCAATGTACTTTCACTAATTACATAGGCTGTGTTGATGGGAATAAAATGGACTTAGGTATCTTTGTGTGACAGACATTGGAAGTGTCGACTATCATCCACATTATGTAATATAGATATTTGGAAAGTTTTTATGTCATATATGCAATAGAATCTAGGATCAAAGTCACCTACCGGCCATGTTACACAAATATCCCAAGGCTAGCTTAATATAGTTTGTTCTTTTGTTTTTCATGCTTAGTAGTTTTTAGACAAACACCCCCCCTAAACCTATGTTTGTGACACTGGCTATTCCTGACACACAATCAAAGTTTTGTCTAATTATGACTATGGTATAGTTAACCTTTGAATTCTAGCATCTATGTTGACCCTCAACTTTCCACTAGTTACTCTTTAGTAGTTAGTAGTGAGTACGGGAACAACATATAAATTTATATCTTTGTGAAGTGCTCCGTAGGTTAATTTAGGCTCTCTTCCTGTAGGGTGCAGATCAAATTTTGGCGTTGCTACAAAGGATGATAGTTTAAAATTTTGATTGTTAACTTGCATGACTAATTGGTAGTTTTAGTAGTGTTTTTATTTTTGTAGCTTTAGTTTTTTTATTGTGTTTAGCTTATTTATAGTTTTGGCTATTACTCCCAGTTTTGTTTTCTAGTGTTTTTTTTGGACTGGTACCCGTGCCATGAACATAGCAGCTCGACACTATCTACCAGAAAATTTATATAGTCGAAGAAGGAGGAGAACGAGAACTAGAGAAGAGGTTCAACAGGGGCCAACCGTTGTGGTAGAGGAAAGAAGAGTTGAGATGGAAGAAGAGAACGGAATTATTAAGGAGTTGATGGCTCCAAATTTGAAAAATCAACCCCTTTGCATCGTCTTCTCATCTTTACCGCCCAATGTCACTTGTAAACCAAAAAGTGTAGTGATACAATACTTGCCTACTTTTCACGGGATGGTCGGAGACAATCCCAACAAATACCTATTAGAGTTCCATTTGGTTTGCACCAATATGAAGCCACAGAAAGTGTCGGAGGAGGACTACGGTTTGATGTCATTTCCTTTCTCGTTGAGAGACTCTGCAAAGGATTGGCTCTACTACCTCCCACCAGGCTGCATCACTTTCTAGATATATATGAAGTGGATATTTCTCAAGAAATATTACCCAACTTCAAATTCTGAGGGTAAAAAGAAGCAACTGTCCTATATTTCAAAATTTCCGAACAAGTCCTTGTATGTGTAGTGGGAGAGGTTCAAGCGTCTAATTTCTCGTTGTCCTTATCATCCATTCAAGGAAGGATACCTCGTGTATTACTTCTTCGAGGGCTTATGCGATAAATAAATGTGCATGGTGAATGCAACATGTAATGGTTCAAGAGCAAATAAAAGCCACAAATATGCTATGACACTGTTCGAGAAGATGGTAAATGGTACTAGGCAGTTTGAAACCCGATAACGGGTGAAGGTTTTAGAAGAACCGGCTCATTCTCTCAAGATTGAAGAGCAAGTCCAAGCTCTTGATTCCATGATGAAAGAATTTATTAAAGGGAGGACACATAAAGTGAAGGTTGCAGAATTTGCAACTAAGATCACCTGATCGAGACATGTCCACAAGTATTGGATAATTTTGATGAGGTGAGGGCTTTAAATTTTAATGGTGGGAATAGACAGTTTGCCAGAGAGAATCAGTAAGGTTTATGAGGAAACCAAAGTGGAGATTATCAAGACATTGTCAAGACCCTTATGTAAACTCGTTAAATCCTCGATATCGCAACCACCCAAACTTCCGGTGGCGAGATCAGAACAAGGGATACAATCAAGGAGGACCACCTTAACCTTAACCGAGGGGAGAAGGGCCTTCCAACACCAATTCTTCAATTTATAAGTTGGATCGGGAGGAAATTCTTGTTGCGATTACACAATTGGTGAAAAAGAATGATGTGTTCATGGAGCAAACAAGAAGAGAGATTGAAAAGCTAGGCACAATAGCCTTTTCTAGTATAAAAAACCTTAAAGTGAAAGTCGGTCAACTTGCCACTTCGGTGAGCTAGGTATAAGCTAGAGACTCTGGAAAGCTCCAATCCCAACCTGAGGTGAACCCTCACAATATGAGTGCTTTGAAATTTGAAGCAGTAAGGAAGTATGCGAAGCTGAGAAAGAGGTTTTGCAAGAGGACAATGAATTGGTGGAAATAAAAAAAGACCAGTCTTGAAGAAGAGCAAATAATAGTTGAAGGGGAGCCCTTAAGAGATCTCCAATCACTGAGGCAAGGGTCAACCCTTCACCGTCGTTATCTAGTGTTCATAGGTAAGGCCAAAGGTGACATCCAACGAATCTCAAATCCGTCAATTTTTTGAAAAGGTTGAGGTCAGTATTTCAATTTTGGATGTCATTGAACAAATTTCCGCAGATGCTAAATTCTTGAAAAATGCTTCCGCTAGGAGAATGAATAAGCCTATTAGAAAAATAGGTCAATTGAAAATAGGGGGAGTAGCTAACTTAGCTCATAAGAATATTCCTAAAAAGTGTGATGACCCCAAAATGTTTTCAATCCTTATTTCTTTAGGTGGTAAGTTGGTTAAAAAATGTTATGATTGACTTAGGGGAATTTATCAATGTTATCCCATTTAACCTATGTGAGAATCTTGACATAGGTGAACTTAGGGACACTAGGGTGATTGTCCAACTAGCCGACCATTCCCAAGCAAGCCCTAGGGATATAGTTAGGGATGTTATGGTTAGGGTGAGTAATCTAGTGTTCCCGTCAGACTTTTATGTCTTTGATATAATCTACAATGGAGGTACTCCCCCAATTTTACTAGGGAAACCATTCTTGATAACATCAAGGACTAAAATAGATGTCAATCTGGAAACATTAACCCTAGAAGATGCATTGACAAGGTTGTTTTTGAAATTTACAAGTCTAAGCATGAATCATCTACTTCCTCTCTTGCATGCAATGACATAAGTCTATGCATTGAATTTGTTCAATACAATGAGTCTTGAACGATAGACGACGATGGGTGCCTTGATGAAAGTGATGAGAGAAAGCATACCTTTAGCTTTGATTGCGATGATGATATTGATTACATCTATGCCATGCATGAATTTAGTGATGATCTTTCTATTATGGATTTTTTTCTAGGGTCACTAACTTGCAGCGGTTTGTGAAGGGTGGAAAGGACTTAAAAACCTCCTAGACCACTTCCTAAACATGATGAAAATGCTAAGGAGTCAACACTAGTTAAAAAGAAGCATGAATTTGTGATTGTTGATTAGAAGCTTGAAGGTAAACATGACGCTTTGTGGAGACCTCTCCACAAAGACATCATTGTGGGTGGAGTTACAGATGGTGACTCCGGAGAGCTAATGATAGGTTTTTTTTCTAATTAGAATGCATGAATAATAAGTCACGAGGACGACAAAAAATATACGGGATTTTTCCTTGTTTTGTTTTAGTGTTTTCCATAGTTGATTGTTTACATGTTTGTGTTTCAGTGTTAAAGGATTTTGTAACAATTGTGGCTGATTGTTGAGTCTAAAATCGAGTCTCGTGGTTGTGGTTAGGAGAAAATAGGATTGATTGTAAAAAGTTTTAGAAAAATGTACATAGTTGTACGGGCCATGTAAGGCCCATTAAGAAGAACTGGCATGAGGCCTTCAAATGGCCTAGTAAAATAATACTGCATACGGGTAGAATTGCAGAATTTTGGCAAAATTAAATCTTTGCCAAAACACGCGCTTTTGCCCCATTAATTTTGTAGAAATTTTATTCCCCAAATTGGTTAGTGCCTCTGGTACTACACCAAGCACTAACACTTTATCTGAGCATGAATTCATAAAATTTTTAATCCAAAAGCTTCCATTTTCCCCCAAACCATTACTACCTCATTTTTCTCTCTCTCCTAAACCACCCACTTGTGAAACATCATTAATTCTCTGAATCCAAATTCAGAGTAACTTCTTCCATTAATATAGATCAATTAACCCATTCCAAGTACTTAAAAAACACCCATCGTCATTTTACAATTTGATAAATTTGAAATCAGGCATTTTCTCTCAAGGGAGAGCACTCTTTGCTTTTTATTGTGTTTGATCTTCATCTCCTAGATTCCAATTTTGAGCAACTCTTTCAAATTTGTGTTTTCTTGCTTATGGTAGCATGATTGTGTTGTATTCGAGGAATCTTGAAATTATAAATTTTGATATTTTTTGGGAGTATGTGGGTTATATAATTAATGGTACTTTGAACTAAGTGTGTATGTGGAGGGGGGAGGGGATTATGTTACTCATGTTGAGAAGACACTATTTTTTGTGTTGGGTGTTTAGGAATAATGTTTCTTGCTAATTGATCTTTAATGCATAAGATTTGTGTGTATTTTGTCACTACCATCTTTCTCTTGTTGTGATAGAATGTGCAGAAACAAACAAAATCTGGAAGAAGATAATGAAATGGATGAGAATGAGTAGAGAGCTAGGGATATGTGATGAAGAAAAGGTGTGTCTACTCAGATGAACCAAGGGGAAAGGGTTGAAAGCAAAGGTTATGAAAACTGCTATTGATGAAGTTGTTTAGGGGATATGGATGGCTATAAATGATAGATTCTTTGGCAATGAAAGGAAAGTGAATATTTTTTGATAATATTGTAGAATATATAATATATAGATTATGTATTATACAAAAATTAAGAGTTAAATGCGCTAAATGGATGATAGAGGTCGAATAGGGAAGTAGTAGGGAGATAGAAAGCTGGATTGGAGATTGCTTCGTACTTAATTTTTTTGGTAATGTGAAGTTTTACTTATTTCTAAAAAAAAATGGAAAACCTAGATCAAGAAATTGAATTGAATTTATCTGTGGAGACATATCAATTGGTAGAACCCTTGATAAAGGAAAAAGGTGTTGTGTATGAATTATTAACATATTCCTCTGACTTATATATATATATATATATATATACCTGCAAGATTAATTTGGAAAACTATTAGGGACATGCAAGAACAAACAATTTCAATTGGAAACATTCCTCAATTAAGTTCCTTAATTAGGAACTTTTATAGTAAATGGAATATATAGAACTTTGATCAATCAAATATTGCAAGGACCCAGTTTTTATTGAAAAAAATTCATCCTCTCCATATTACTATACCTCTAGAGTCAATAATTTTATATGAGAAACTAATCAACCCAAACCTTTAGCAAATGAGTTTGTAATACATGTTTGGTCCAAGTGTCAACTTGAACCTCAAAAAATCCAACTTCTAACTAGGAAATACTTTGATTTTTGGGCACAAAGGGAAGCATTGAAAGTGTTTCCATCCCCTACACCTCCACCCTCTGTGTTAATGTAAGTGGATGGCCGAACTTCCAAAGCGAACCAAAGTGCTACAATTTGAGATGAAACACAACAGAGCTGTTGGTACAGTGCCTGGGATTTGTTCATAGAAAAATGGTTAGTCGACCTCTCTTCATCAGCCATTGTAGTGCAAAAAAATCTTCCTGACAGGGCAGAGGTGATCTGT
The DNA here is from genome assembly GCA_032355405.1 of Rubia balearica. NCBI lineage: Eukaryota > Viridiplantae > Streptophyta > Magnoliopsida > Gentianales > Rubiaceae > Rubia > Rubia balearica. Next base: position 21,791 of record JAULKJ010286760.1, on the reverse strand, counting down.
ATTCGATGAGCTTGGGTGAGAGTTGGTCGTTTTCATTGTTATTTGCTGCAACCTCCTTCTTCCTTCATACCTATAAAAAAAATTGATCAACAACATCCAAAATCACTTGATTCTAATGCTTTAGAAAGTCTGTCCAGGTGTATGGGGCCTTTTGCCTTTTGATCAAGCTGAGATATATCAGTGAAGATCCTATCTAATTCAACATTTTTTGATAGAAAATCTACCACCAAATTACCTTGCCTAAATGTATGGAGGATAGGTATCAGCTTTAGCATTACATGGAGCTCACATGCAAGGTTAAAGATGATCCAAGGTGATTTTTCAGGCTGTGAAATAAGGTCTTATGCTTACAGTCAGTCTCAATAGAGAAGGAGAACAAATTGTATCTCTATGCTAGAATGTAGCCTTGTTTGATAGCAAGAACTAAGAAGTTCAGAGTCTAAAGGCGATGATGTATGGTAAGATTTTGTAAGAGCAGAAACAAAGAATCCATTCTTATCTCTCAAAATGACCAATTCCACATTTATTTGTACTCTGAGACCAGGAAGGATCTACATTCAGTTTAAAGTTAGTTGTGGAAAATTCCATTTAATGACTGTGATTTTTGGATTTTTTGGGTGAATGAGAAAAGGGATTAGGCCTGATTGTGTTTAGGTTTTATCCTCCCTTTTGTTGCTGCATGTAGGGTGAGCATTGAAAGCATTAAAAAATGTCTTTTTTGATGTCCTCGATGTGTATGGTCATATTGGGCATGCAGTTCTCATTTATGAACATATTTCTAACTTTCCACAACATCCAAAAAATCAGTGAAAGGATGATTGCTAGCAACTTGTTATGTATGGAGGTATATCCAGACATGGTCCATAGAAAAGTGAGTCTATCAAATATGGATTCAAATGGAGGAGCATGACCTATAATATAATCACAGTGGTGCCAAATGGATGTAAACATAGCATAGTAGTTAAATAAGTGAGATAAAGTGTCACATCTTGCACAAAAAGGGCACTTAGAAGCAAGTATAATGTTGGAACAAATGACCATATCATCGAAAGACAGTATGGCATTAGCTAGTTTCCACATGAAAATGTTAATTTTTTTTGGAATTTGTGCCATACCTTCTTCATTATTCTGATTTGATTCCTCCCAGCTATTGTATTCTAAGCTATCTTGAAAGTAAATATTCCATTTTGAGCAGTGAGAGTAATTCGTACTATCCCGTGAGAGTAATTCATACCTCCTACATGAATATTTGAAGTTCAAATTGTAAGTCAGTAAAAAGAGACATTAGCTTGTTCATAGGATTAATGAAAATTTCAATGGTAGAATGGAATGGTAAGCATTCAAAGAGGTGCATGCATATTTCAGATAGGTGACCAAATCCAGTCCAGTTAGATGAGTAAAAATTTGCAAGACCATTGCCATGGATGACTCTGAAGTTAATTTTAGCTATAGGGGTAACCTGGACTATTCTTTTCCACGTTTTAGACTTTCTCTGTGACATAGGCAGTGACCATATGAATTGTGACCAAGGTGTTATTCCAAGTTGGAATTTCCACCAATGTTTTAGTGAGAATGAGTATATTATGTTTCTGAAACTTCTTAGTCCTACTCTATTTTGATCAATTGGGAAACAAAGCTTTTTAAGGCCCATCCAAAATGTCCTATTATGTGTTTAAGATCTGTCCCATAGAAAGTTGGTGATTTTTCTTCTAAGATATTTGAGGACTAGGATTGGAGGCTTCATCACAGCCCAAAGATGTTGGGGGATAAAAAACATCACTGTTTTGATAAGTGTTAACCTTCCTGAATGACCAAGCCATTTTTTTCAAACTGTTTAGCATATTGTCATATCTCTTGAATAGGGGCTTGAAATACATCGACTTAGATCTTCCTAAATATACTGTATAGCATAGGTATGCGGAAGGAAATGATCCTTTGGTCATCACTAAACTATTTTTCACCTCACAGATTTGAGAATATATGGCTGAGGCACTAAGGTAGAAGTTGGTTTATCTGCAGTTGATTTTCTGGCCACTTAACTCTTCAAAAACAGTAAGAAATGCTTTAAGTTTAGCCAGTGTGAGAGGCTGAGCTTGGAAAAACACTATATCATCAACATAACTGATTTGTGAAGTGGGAATTGCACCATTAGGAAGTACAAAGTGTCTTATTTTACCTTTATCAAAGCATAATTTTAAACTTCTACTGAAAGCTTCTGAAAAGAAATTAAATAAGATAGGGATAGAGGGTCAACTTGTTTGATACCTATGGATGGTTCGGATAAAACCAACTGGTTTTCCATTAATTATTATAGAGAAGAATAATGAAGATAGATGGGACATAATACAGTTGATAAAGCCAGTGAAAAATCCAACTAGTGAGTATTGCAGAGAAAAAAAAACCATCTAACTCTATCAAAAGCTTTTGTTAGATCAATTTTAGTATGCAGTCTAGACTTCTCTTTTTGTTGTTTAAAAATTCGACCATCTCTTTCATGTAAATGACATTGTCAGCTATATCTTTCCCCTTCGTGAAGGCAGACTGATTCTCAGAAATCATTTTTGGCAACAGGTGAGTGAGCCTGTTGACCAGCATTCTAGTAAGAAACTTATTCACAAAATTAGTTAGACTAATTGGTCTGTAGTCAGAAAAGGTGTTAGAAGTATCAATTTTGGGGATTAAACAGATCCAAGAACTAGATATGGCTGCTAGAATTATTTTCCATGGCATAAAGTCAGTAGAAGCTTCAAGAATGTCAGGTTTTATTCGGTCCCAGTTAGCAGTGAAGAAGCTGGAGGTGTAACCATCCGGCCTTGGTGAGCTATTATTGTTCATAGGAAAGACCATGTCTCTAATTTCCTCTAGTGAAGGATCTGCCAAGAGTTTGGTGTTGTCCTGTGGAGTAATAGCTTGGGGAATTTGGCTAAAAAGTGACTCTGAAATGTGTGGGGTGAGTTAATTGGGTCAGGTTCTTCACTGAGAAGTTCCTTATAGAAATGAATGGCTTCAGCTTCTATTTGAGCATGATTCTCAATCCAGGTTCCATTCTTATCTTTAATCTTGGCTATGTTCTATCTCACTCTTCTCTATTTGATAGAGGCATGCAAGTATTTTGTGTTTTCATCACCCTCTTTTAGCCATTTAATTTTTGCTTTCTGCCTCAAAAACATCTTTTCACCATTCAAAGCCTTTAGGAGCAGGGAATTTTTTCCCTTCATAAGTATGTAATCCTGTTCAGAATTAGTGGTTTCATAGGTTATTTCCTGAGTTCTAAGGATCTGCTAAGCTAGCTTAATGTTTGCATTAATATCCCCAAAATGTTCTATATTCCACTTTTTAATTTCTTCTTTTAGTCTTTTCAATTTAAGAAAGAGCTTCAATATCCCTGAAGCTTGAATGGGGAGGTCCCGGCTAGGTAGAATAATGTCTGTGAAATATGTCCTAGTTAGCCAGACATCAAGAAATCTAAATGTTTTGGGGGCAGATGGTATTTTACTACCTATGGTGAGTAACAATGGACTATGATCAGAGGCATGCCTGTTTAAAATGTGAATTGAGCTGTTAAGGAATTCATTGAACCATTCCATGTCAGTTATTTCCTGATCAGGTCTCTCTAGGGTTGGTTTTCTTCTCCAATTAGTCCATGTAAAGTGATTACCTACGGTGTGAAAGTGTGTTAGTTGTCCTGAGGTAATAAAATTAGAAAAGTCTTTTATGCTTTGTGAGTTAGGTATAAAGGGTCCTTTATACTCTGTGCTTGAACACAACATTGAAGTCCCTTATTATCAGTTTAGAGTTGTGATTAATGTCTTTAAGGTTCTGCCACAGAGTCCCCCTATCTTTCAGGTTGTTTGTAGCGTATACAAACATTACATTCATTACCTTATTGAAGCTAGAGGAATTAACCTTAGCTAGGGTGAACTGTGATGTTAAAACCTCCACTGAAATCTAGATTATGTTATTCCACATTAGCCAAATATTATTAGATGAGGAGCTAAAGAAATTATCCATTCCTAGCCTTATCCTCTGTGCTCAATGTCATCATACTTGTGTTTCAGTTCAAGGATTCCTATGAGCTGAACGTGATGTGTTTTGATTAACTTTTTGATCCTATCAATTGATGTTTCCAGTCCTCTAAGATTCCATACTAATCCTTAAACAAATAGGGTCTTATTAATCATTAAAAAAAGTTTTTCTTGCTTCTTGAATTAGATCTCATATTCATATGATTCAGCTTGTTAAATAGAGTTCTTTTCTTATTTTTGGAGGATCATGTGATAAAGATATTAAGTTAAGGGTACTTACCTGATCCAGCTGTAGCACTTAAGAAATATTTTTTAATATTATTTATCTTTTTCTTTTGATTTCTGGTAAACCTCTGGAATCTTGAACCTGTTTGTTTCAACCAGTTTATTCCTGGGAGAAAGTGAGAGCTCATTGTTAGCATCAATGTCCTTAGCTGGGGAGTTTGGTTCCATACCCGAGATGACATCTAAGGATAATCCTGTCATTGCTATTGTCCTGATTGGGTGAAGGTCATTGTATCATTGGTGATAGGATTTGCAGTTATTTCCTCTAGAGTATTAATGTGTTCAGGAAGTTCTATTTCCAGGATAATTATAAGAGAGGTAATCTGTGGGGCAGGGTTCTGATCTTTCGATGGTAAAAGGTTGTTGTAATAACTTGCTATCGTCATTCTTCAGTTTTCTAATGGGGTCTATCTTGGACAGGCACTCAAATTTGATCAGTGATCGATTTCTAAGTTTCGTAGTGAACCTAATTGTTTACTTCCAATTATGTAAATCAATAGTTCCAACCGTACTATAAGGTATGGTGTTTCTTATTTTTATTGGATTTTCTCTACTATAAATTATGTTATCTCCATTTATAGCCCCTCCGAGATATAAATTAAATGTCTTCTCACACTCCCACAGTATATGAAACAAATGCTTTCATTTTCATGTAAGTATTCTATGCCTCAATATCCAAATCATAAACATTGTTTGTTTGGAATCAATCAAGACATTGTTCTTTCCTATCTGACTATACACCCAATGGATTCTCTGCTAAAAACTATGGTAGAGCGGTTTATGAATGTCTTCGTGGTGGACTTGATTTTACCAAAGATGATGAAAACGTGAACTCTTAACCATTAATTTTTTTTTTTGCATTGGAGAGATCATTTCTTATCTTGTGCCAAACCAATTTATAAATCGTTGGCTGGAATAGGGAAAATCAAAGGGTTCATGAATGCCTTCGTGGTGTACTTGATTTTACCGAAGATGATGGAAATGTGAACTCTCAACCGTTTATGCATTAGAAAGACCGTTTTGTATTTTGCGCCGAAGCAATTTATTAATCGCATGCTCAAACAAATGACATCAAAGGGAAATACTTGAATGCTACTATAGGTACATGTGAATAAATTATTTGAAAGGGTTGTATTTACTCGAGAATTGGGAGTTCTTATCGTAATGCATGATAACTTAACAGAGGGGTTCACTACAAACACTACCAGGTCTCATTATTGCTGACTTAATGTCTTACATTTTCACATCCATTATGTAATGCATGCATTTATTGATGGTATTCACTTCCATGAAGCTAAAGCACTACCTATGTCTGGCGGAGATCATCATCACTCTAGTACTATAGTATGTAAACTTGAAGATGAAATATATATAACTTTGGGCTTTGATAATTTATTGCGTGATGATTATATTTAAAAAATGTTTCTCCTGTGGTATTTATTTCACTCAAGATTGGGTTTCTCTACTGGGTGTTCTAACCGGGGCTTCAGGTTCTATTCACTGGGGCTTATGAGGAATATTTTGTAGTCTTAGTAAGAGAAGAGAGGGTTAAGTATTTATGGGGTATGAGATATCACATTTTTCGAGGAACTCTAGATGTTGTCGGAGTAAAAGATCATCAACAAGTAGTTGAAGTGATAGTAGCTGCTTAGACTGCACAATCTTTACGAGTAGAACCTCTTCACACATGATTTATAAGTGAGTCATTGATTTGACTCAAAAGAAGAGCTGCCTACCTACGAAAAGCATCTTTTGGAACATCAATGGTCGATGAACCAGAAACATTGGAAGGGTGTGCGGGGTGGGGGTGAAGTTTGTTGTATTAGCTGTGGGTCTTCAAAGTAAGTGAGCAATCTGGATTATCTTAAAATTGTTTTTGATGCTGTAATATACAATCATTTTCCATAGTATTAGTTTAAATTTGAAACACATTTTCACATTATCTCTTGTGTTGAGTACCAAGCATGATTGAAACTCATGCAACCTTAATTCTCCCTTACAAGATTATGTTTTCAAAAAAAATTTAGAGGTTATTTTTATTTCAATGTTGTTTATAAGTAGTTGTAGATGGTTATTTTAATCAACTATTGGGACTTGAAAAAAATTATAGGGAAATATATTTTTCATGAAATAAATACGCATTTGACACACAATAGAAATTTATTTTATTTGAACATTTAAACATCTTTCCGGACCTTTCCTTTTGTTGAAGGAAAGCTAGAAAGTTCCAGAGATCGAACTCTAGTCTTTGGAAACAACCATCACCGCACCCAAATCCTTTAGTCATATCTGTTCCTAATCGAGTAAAAATCGATTATGATCCTCATGTTGAGATGACACGATTTTCTATGCGTTGGGTGTTTAGGAAGAATGTTTCTTGCTAAGTGATCTTTGATATATAAGCTTTGTGTATATTTTGTCATCACCATATTTCTCTTGTTGTGATAGAATGTGAAGAAACAAACAAAATATGGATGAACGTACTGAAATGATGGGAATGAGCAGAGAGTCAGGGATATGAGATGAAGAAAAGGTGTGGCTACTCAGATGCAGCAACGGGCAAGGGTGAAAAGCAAAGGTTATGAAATCTGATATTGCTCAAGCTGTTTATGGGATATGGATGGTTATTACTGATAGATTCTTTGGTAATGAAAGGAAAGTGATTTTTTTGACAATATTGTAGAATTTAGAGTGTATAGATTATGTATGATACCAAAATTAAGAGTTAAATGTGCTAAATGGATGATAGGGGCCGAATAGGGAAGTAGTAGTAAGACAGAAAGCTGGATTGGAGATTGCTTTGTACTTAATCGTTTTGGTATTGTGAAGTTTACTTATTTCCAAAAAAAACAAAAAATAGAAAGCACAGATCAAGAAATATAATTTCATTTATTTGTGGAGACATACCAACTGATAGATCCCTTGATAATGGAAAAAGGGTTTTGGGTATGAATTATTAACATATTTCTCTGAATTATATATATCCGCGAGATTAATTTGGAAAACCACCAGGTATATGCAAGAATAAACAGTTTCAATTTGAAACATTCTTCCAATAAGTTCAATAGGAACTTTTATAGTAAATGGAATATATAGAACTTTGATCAATCAAATATTACAAAGACCCAGTTTTTATTGAAATAATCTCATCCTCTCCATATTACCATAAGTCCAGAGTTAATAATTATATATGAGAAACTAATCAACTCAATCACTTTCTGTCGTTAATATTCAGTTTTATATTGAAGGTCTATCTTGTATAGGCACTAAAATTGGATCAATGATTGATTTCTTGGTTTCATTTGTGAACCTAGTTGATTACTTCCAGTTATGTAAATTAATAGGTCAAACCGTAGTCAAAGGTAGGGTGTTTCTCATTTTTATTGGAACTTCTCTACCATAAGTGATGGTATCTCCATTTATAGCCCCTCAGAGATGTAAATTATATCTCTTCTAACATCCCATAGTGTAGGAAACAAATGCTTTCATTTCCATTGAAGTATTATATACCCCATTATCCAAATCATAAACATGGTTTGTACGGAATCAATTGAGACATTGTTCTTTCCTATCTGGATGTACACCCAATGGATTATCTGCTAAAAACTATGATAGAGCGGTTTATGAATAGCTTGATAGTGGACTTGATTTTGCCAAAGGTGATGAAAAAGTGAACTCTTAACCATTAGCTTATGCATTGGAGAGATCATTTCTTATTTTGTGACGAAGCAATTTATAAATCATAGGCTGAAACAGGAAAAATCAAAGGGTTCATGAATGTCTTCACGGTGGACTTAATTTTACCAAAGATGATGAAAACGTGAACTCTCAACCATTTATGCATTATAGAGACCATTTTGTATTTTGTGCTAAAGTAATTTATTAATTGCAGGCTTAAACAGGTGACATCAAAGGGAAATACTTTAATGCTACTATATGTACATGTGAAGAAATAAACAAAAGGGTTGTATTTGCTTGAAAATTGGGAGTTCTTATCGTAATGCATGATTACTTAACAGAGGGGTTAACTACAAACACTACCAGGTCTTATTATTGCTGACACAATGCATGCAATTATTGATAGGAAGAAGAACCATGGTACACATTTCCATGTTGAAGCTAAAACATTACGTATGTCTGGCGGAGATCATCTTCACTCTAGTACTATAGTATGTAAACTTGAAGATGAAAGAGATATAACTTTGGGATTTTTAATTTATTGCATAAAATTATATTAAAAAAATATTTCTCCTATGGTATTTATTTCACACAAGATTGGGTCTCTTTACCGGGTATTCTCCTTGTGACCTCAGGTGGCATTCACTGGGGCTTAGGAGGAACATTTTGTAGTTTTAGTAAGAGAAGGTATGGTTAAGAATTTACGGGGTATGATATATCACATTGTTCGAGGAACTCTAGATGTTGTCGGAGTAAAAGTTCGTCAACGAGTAGTTGAAGTGATAGTAGGTTTTTAAACCGCACAACCTTTATGAGTAGAACCTCTTCACACATGTTTATGAGTGATTCATTGATTTGACTCAAAAGTTGAGCTGCTTATCTACAAAAAGTTTCTTTTGGAACATCAATTGTTGATGAGCTAGAAGCATGGGGGGAGGGGTGGAGTTTGTTGTATTAGAAGTGGGTCTTCATAGTAAGTGAGAAATATAGATTTTCATAAAATTGTTTCAGTTGCTCTAATATAAAATGATTTTCCATAATAGTAGTTTAAATTTGAAACACAGTTTCACATTATCTCTTGTGTTGAGTACGAAGCATGATTGAAACTCATGCAACTTTCATTTTCCCTTACAAGATTATGTTTTCAAAAAAAAATTTAGAGCCCATTTCTATTTCAATGTTGTTTATTAGTATTTGTAGAATGCTATTTTAATCAACTATAGGGACTTGAAAAAAATTAATGGAAATGTATTTTTCATTAAATAGACAAGCACATGACACACAATAGCAATTTATTATATTTGAACATTTAAAAAATATTTCCATACCTTTATTTCAATCGAAGGAAAGTTAGAAAGTTCCAGAGATTGAATTCTGGCCATCGGGAAAAACCCCCACCATGCCAAATTCTTTAGTCTTATCTGTTCCCAATCGAGTAAAATTCGCTAGTTCCAAATAATTAAATCACCATTGAGAAGTGGAATACCAAGGGTTAAGAGCAAGAATATGGTAGTAGTTTGACGGATGATCAAGAACCTTTATTATTATTGTTTGTGTGCTTGTTCTTGCTATTGATATACTGAGGCAAAGAGCTAGCCTTGGTGTGCCTTTCATGGGGTTACGAACACTCTGTGCGCAGCACCAGGAGCAATGAGAGCATCTTGTAGGATGCCCATCTTGGAGACTAAGTTTGTGGAAAAGCAGGTGCTTAAGGATCTCAAACTCTACAAACCAGTCAGGGCCCTCTTAACGAGGGTCGGTTTGAAGGGCTTCATGAAGAAGTCAGCCCCAACGTACACTAGGTACACAATGGAGATTATTGTTACCGTCAAGATGGCGGTCAATGGGTGGGGCAACAATGGTGATGTGCCATAAAGTGGCCACCACTTTGACCGAATGAGACTGTAGGATTTTGTGGTTGATTTGCACGGGGTGAGCTTGCCCTGATCTCGTGGAATAATTTATCTCCTGGTGCTGTGATATTTCCTCAAGGATGACAGGAATGATAACAGTTGGAGGCATGATATCACACCTGGATACTTATTTCAGCCTCCCGATGGAGGATTGTATGCAGGAGAACCCGAATACCCGAATACCTCATACACCCTCACCTTTGGATCTTTGTTAGAGGAAAAGATGATTCATTTGGAAGCTGGGCTGATCAACTGGTGCTACAAAGGTGCCAACTTCATGAGACTTCTCCAGGCCGTGAGGACCAGACTCAGATCATCGTTAGCACTTCAGGATATTCTCCCGGATCAGGGTGTAGGGGTAGTCGTGGGAAACCCTTATGTTGATCATGATGATGAGGAAAACAAATTTTTGATGGAAGAGGATCAGGTTCATCCGTAGCCAGCATAGCCATCCCCATTGACTACCAGCTCATTCAGCCACCTCTAGTGGTTTCCCACTTTATATCACCACCCTCAGTTGAGCAGCTGTTTGTACTACCACATTTCATGGGGCCGATTGACATTCAAAAGAAACACTAATCATTCTGTGGGGCATAACTCTCGAGGTTCTCAGGAGCCACACATATTTGTTTAAGGAATTGAGTGGACAGAGCAATCATCGGCCTTCTGATTTTGAGCCACCAAGACACAGCATCTCTATTCCGTCCCAGTATGAGTAACACCCTAGGTAGGAGGGCGATTCACCAAGATTCTGACAGTTCACTCCATCTTACGATCCATGGGGCCAACCACTGCGATGTGAGCCAGATTGGATGTAGTCCTGGGGAGATTCCATCTTTGGGGTCTAGTAGGATACGAGTGAGCTTACTGCGTGGGTTGACTATTAGATTGATGAGATGACTTATATGTTTGACAAGGTGGATGATCTATTGCAGTATTTAAGGATGGATATGGCTTACTCCACCATGGCATGAAGGAGATCACCGATAGGATGAGAGCTGCGGGAATTAGAGATGGTCACCATCATCTGGGAATACAAGAGCAAGAGTATGGAGCTCTTCGTGGGGGGACGATGTTGAGAATTTTGGGTGTTTCCAACCATTTTTCAACCAAAGTCACATGCATTGGGGACAATGTATGAACAAAGTGTGGGGAAGAGACCTTCATCATGAGTGGTATCTTCTTTTTTTTTCTATCTGCTTGCCTTGTTGGATTTGGATGATTGTTTTTCCCTGCTTTTCTTTCCCTCATTGTTTTGAAAAACATGTTTTTCTTTTGTTTCTTTTTGAAAGCTTAGTTTTATAGGTGTGAGGAAACCTTTTGTAGTAGTTTGGGATGTTAGAACACTTAGGTGGTGTTAGTTTGTTTTTTATCATTCTTATGAAGCCCACCTTCGGGGAATTTTTTGCTAAAAAAAATTTAAAAATGAAAAAAATGTATCCCGCTACCCGAAAGTTATAAGTACTCAAAGTAGGTTAAGAATTCCATTCACAAGATGGTAGAAGATATTTGAAGGCCATTTAGAAGGATGATAGTAGACTGAAAACCAGGTTCTTAATCGTGGTAGTAGATGGAATGTCCCGAAGAGAAACAGTTGAAGCTTGGAAGATTTAGAAGATCGTGCAAAAGAGATGGCAATGTGGATAAGTACTAGTATGGGCCATATCCTTTTGCGTGGCCTATTCGCTTCGAAGGTTAAGAATCAAAGACCCAGTCCATCCTCCGCAACGATATGCTTGACCGTGGCATAGGAAGAAGAAAAACTCCCCTCCAGTTCGAGGTCCACAAGGATTTGCACAGGCCATGCTGCTCAGATAGCCAAAAAACATTTATAGTCGGTAGCCCACAAGGAACTTCACGGGCTACACGATCAGTTAGTCGAGAATCCTTACGCAGTTGGTGGCCCATGTGCTTTTGCATGGGCCGTACCACACAAGCCGTGTGCTATTGCATGGCCTGTGTGGATGCAAAAACTTAGGGTTTCACTTGTTTAGGGCCTCTTAAAGGCCCATTTCCTATCTACTACATAAGGACCTCTAGTCTACTTGGGTTAAGGAGGGATTCATTAGTTGTAATTCCATTCTCCGATGTTCTAAGAGTATGTAGAGAGAAAGGGAATAACCTAAAGAGCATTGAATCCAATGGTAAAATTGGGTTTAGTGCTTGGGGAGTAGTAAATTTACTTGGGGATCTAATTTGTATTCATGATTTGGTAGAGATTTTGTGAGATTCTAGGTCTCCTTATCATTTTATGTTTACGAATATCATGCTTGATTTTATCTTTACGTTCTTGTGAAATGCATGTTATATATCCTATGATACACAATTGTTATATGTTCTAAGTGTGATGCTAGGCTTATTTGTTCCTTGAGAGTGTCTGGTTAGGATACACAAGATCATGAGTCATCGGCTATGTGAGTGTTTTCACATAAGACCGTGAGCACCAATCCACATGAGTGCCTACTTTTGACTAGAAGATTTTACCCCGATATACAAGGCATGATAGTTTTTAGCAATTAGGGTTGAAGGATAGAGACCGTTGTTTTTTCAATCCTAGTGTCATCATGAGATACCTATTTCTTTGTCTTTATAGGCCTAGGGAGAAGCGTTCATAGTGGAGTGTATGAGATGTATTTTTTTATGGGGAAAGAAGAGCGCAACTCAGTCGGAATACACGACACACTTTCCCTAGTTACAGAGGCATGGTTGATAGGATTGGTGTGGACACCTTCGTGTGACAAACATTGGAAGTGTTGACTATCGACCACATGTTGTGACATGGACATTTGGATAGGTTTGTAGGTCTTGTATGTGATAGAATCTAGGATCAAAGTCATCTATCGACCATGTTACACAAATATCCCCAAGGTTTAGTTTAACATAGTTTGTTTTCTTTATTTACATCTTATACAACCCCTCTTTCCCCCCCTCAAAAAAACACCATGTTTGTGACACTAGATATTCATGACACACAATACAAGTGACGCCCAATTTTGAGTCTTGCATAATCCTTGCATTTCTGTGGACGACCCTAGACTTGCCAATAGTTATTCTTTGGTAGTAGTAGTGAGTATGAGAGCAAATTATAAATTCTATCTTTGGTCTACCAACACTCCACAAGTTAGTAATTGATCTCCCATGAAAATAATTGGTTAGAAGTGTCCTCGATTAAGGTTGCTAGGAACTTTAAAATACTTGAAGGGAATTTGTGTGACCCAAATCCAACAAGGGTTTATTAACCACAATTAATTCCAAAATTGCAAGATTCGCCAAAACCTTATTTGAAAATCTAGGTTCTATTCCGAATTGGAAATTGATTTCGTAACTGTGACTAACAGCGTTTTTAATGTAATCGATATTCATTTCAAGATTGGAAAAATCATAAAGACACGCAGCAGTGGAAGATTAGAAGGAAGTTTAACTGCCTTGTAATAAAGTGACATCATTTATTACAACAACTGTTTCCCCTCTCCTGTAAAAAATTAAAAGACACACTTTTTCCCCTTTTCCAAAAACCTATTTCTCTTACATGTTCCAAATATTCATTCATAGTCCCCCATCTGCAATCATAGATTTACTTTGGGGGACTCACCAACATAACAAGGTAGTGACATACATCACCTTCTCCATTGTATTTTTCTTCACAACTCGACCACCATATTTATCAACCACTTTCAAACCCTTACACCACCACTTGCGTCTCATCTCCACTGCATATCACAATCTCATGTCCACCGTCTCCTTGGAATCCCCAATGTACAACATCTTCCTTTGTGATACACTTATTTTTTGGAGCAGCAGGGGCCTAGCCATCGAGCCATGGAAAGGGCAACTGAAGGTGCCAAAAAATTTAGGGTAAGGATTGACTTTGTCGATCCGCAGGTCACCATGGAATTAATTGGACTTGACAATACAAATGTAGTTGGATTTGATGATTTTATTAATACATATTGGATTTGTATTTTGTAATGTGTAGTTATGGATTGTTAATTAGTAATAATGTTTGTTTATTATTTGATTAATATGATATAAAAACACAAAGGTATGTTATTTTTGTCGATTCCTTTTAGTTTATAATTATTAAATCTTTATTTGTGGATTTCATCGACATATATTTGATTGATATTGAATTACTGTTGTCTGGAAACAACGGTAATGGTTAACATGACAACCTTTGAGAATCCTGCCTCAAACAAATTATCTCTTTATTTATTTTAATTCATATAATTCGGCATGTTGTAGGTTAATAGAGCATTTTGTATAAATTTGGGATTTTCTTTGCAGTATAGAAATTGTTGGAGAAGTCTATATTCTTCTATCCACAGTCGGATGAATAAGCTTCCAAAAGAAATGGCGTGGTGTACCAAAAGAGCTATTTTTTTCTTAGACAAGTATGGGTTTAGTTACACATAGCTCCAATTACTCTATATGGCTTTAATTAGACATACCTCCCAATATATCAAGTAGTTTAGGTTCATGAATTTCAACTCAAACAAACTCTTAAAACTAGTTCAAGTTAAGGTACCACATACCAACCTTTATTAACATTATTGGTATAAAAATACCCTAAGTACTTTAACATTTGTTTACTTTATAATACATCAAAGTTCACTATGTATTCAAGTTTAATCACATTTGCTTTGTCTACAATAATACATTTAAATTTATTATGTTTTTCCAGTTCAAATGTACTTCATGTCTACATTCAAGTTTAGTATATTTTTCTCATTTTATTTTACAATTAGCTTTGTTTTACAATTTTTTATTAGTTTCAATAATTACTAAACTGTGTTGCTCATTGTGGACATGACATACATTAAAGAATATATTTATTTTACCATTATCAAAAATTTTTAACAACCGCTCCGGTTACGTTAGTCATCTGGAAAGAGGATTGATTGCCATTTCGATTTTGGAACAAAATAAATTAATCAATTAATATGAAACAATAACTATTCCGAAATGTCAACTGGTAAAGGAACGCAACAAACACAAATCCTAATCGAATTTTGACTTTGCAATCCTTCCTAAGTCCGACGTGTGATCCAAATTGTAACACATCCCAAAGCTAATGGGTGCTTGGAATTGATTTTTAAAAAAAAATCAGAAGTCTATTCTACTGATATATAATAATCCTGGATGAGCTCGTATGCCCAATCTGAGGAAATTTTTTTGGTACTTATCCTATTTCTTCACACGATGATTTCTTTAGTTTTTGACATCAGAAACATTAAGAGACGGTTAAATAAGTAATGGTACGTGTTTGGATCATCGTGCAATAAAATTGTTTAGGGCGACTCTACACTGTCGTACAATGAAGGGGTAGGATCTGCGGCAATGCCAGACATGGTGGCCTAAATATACCTTCCATGAGATCTTTTCACTACATTTAATTGTCCTATCCCGCACTAACGCCAATTGGAAAAAAATGTTAACACACCTTTTTACACATATTTTTCTTTACCTAAACATTTGTTCTTCCCTCACTTGAATTATATTTATTGTTGCAGTTATTTTTGCTATCAAGATTTGAATATATCTTTAATAATACAATTACAATGGTAGAGAAATCCTCACATATTCTAAATAATATTTTGTCTACCTACACCATAGAATCACAATCATTTCTAGCTACTCTTGAAACTATATATTGAACCCTCAATTTTTTACTTCACTGTATGTTGTATGGTGGTTTTTTGGCACGAAATTTATCCACCAATACTTGTGAGTGATAAAGTAATAGGTTGTATTTAAATTTGGCTATGTTAATTCTAATTTTTTAGATTATTTTTTTTAGTTTGTTTTATAATTTTTATTACAAGAAGTGACATTAAAGTATATATAAAAATGTGCATCACAAACACTGCACGTAGGGGTGGTAGAGGGGCGGGTTTTGGTGGAGGTCCGTATCCTTCCCAATGGTGCTGGTATTGAGGTAATTTTGATGAGGATGGGGTAGGTATAGATTTGAAAATGGTACATGCCATGGATAGTAGGTTGGGTGTGGATATTAGTTCATACCTGCTCCATCCTTGCACTGCCCCACTAGACCCGTTATGCACACATTGATTTGTACCTAGAAGCATGTGTTAATCAATGCATTCAGCTAACTTATTAGTAGTTTATTTTATGGTTGATTTCTAGGTTCAGTTGGGATTACATGACAAGGGGTTTGGATAGACTTTGTTGGTTTTCTTTGCCAAATCCCTCATTTTTAGATTTATTTTGACCTAATAGATGCTATGTCCTTACGAGCATCTAGATCCTATTTTGTGAGCTTCATTTAGATCGCTCATAAGCACTTCTGAGTTGAAGGCCATTCGCAAGAATAGTAGTCGGTATTTGAAGGCCATTCACAAATATGTTAGTAGACTGAAGGCAACACACTTGATCATGGCAGAAGATGGAAAGTACCAAAAAGAAAGGAGTTGAAGCCCAAAAAATTTGAAGACTGGTATTCCATTATCTTCTCCATAGCATGTGCCAATCAACATAGTGGTGTGGCTGAGTAAGGACGCAAGTCGTGTCCTTTTGCATAGCCCATGCTATTCTGCAGGATTGTGCAGTTATGTATAGCCATTGTACATGTCCTTTTACATGGCCCATGCACCTCAAAGATCAAGGTTTGAAGATCCAACCACCGCAATGTGATGTATTGCATAGTCACTCCATCAGAAGAGGGAAAACTCAGATCCAGCCCGCGGCCCGTAAGAATTTTCATGGGCCGCACCATTTAGACAAGATAGAGGGGCCTTCCATACAGTAGCCTGCGGGGATTTGCAAGGTCACTCTGCTAAAAAAGCTGAGATACCCCACCCAATCAACGGCCCCTGCACTATCGCATGGTTGTATGCTATTGAGCTTGTGCCACCGCATCAACCTGGGGTTTCTCTATTTTTGGACTCTTTAAGGCTCATTTCCTACCTACTATATAAAAAGCCTATGTCTATTAGGGTTTAAGAAGTTAGAAAAAGAAACATTAGTTGTAATTTCAATTCTCCTAGTTTCTTATAGTAGGTAGAGAGAGAAAGGGAATAACCCTTCTCACTTCTTTTAATCTTCCTAGTTTTTCCCTAGGGCATTGAATGTAATCGTAAAATTGGGTTCAATATTTAGGGAGTAGTTTATTTGCTTGAGGATATAATTTGTATTCATGATTTCGTAGAGATTTTGTGAGATTCTAAGTCTCCTTATCCTTATAAATTTATGAATATCATGCTTGATTTAATCTTTACGTTCTTGTGAAATGCATGTTATATATCCTTTGATACACCATAGTTATATATTTCATGTATGGTGCTAGGCTTGTTTGTCCCCTTGGGAGTGTCCGCTAGGGTATTTGTGGGTTTGTGAGTCCTTAACCATGTGTGTGTATGCATGTAAGTTGTGAGCACCATTCCGATAAAGTGATGCTATTCGACTGGAAGATTGTACCACAATAGGCGAGGCATGATATGTTGTATCATCTAGGGTTGTAGTATATTAAACATCGCCGTTTCAACCCTAGAGTCATCATGAGATGCCAATCCCTTTACCTCTATAGGCATAGGGAGAAGCTTTCATAGTGGAGGCCTAGATGTAATTCTTTATGGGGAAAGTGAAGCGCAGATCGGTTGGACTGCACGAAGAACTTTCCCTAATTATCGAGGTTGTTTTAAGGTTTATACATCTTTTAATTAATATAATCCAGGATGAAAGTCTTCAACCGGTCATGTTACTCAAATGTTCCCAAGTCTTAGCTTAATATAGTTTAATCTCTTGTTTTGCATGTTCAGTAGTTTATAGAAAATCCCCCTCCCCAAACCATGTTTGCAATACTATTAATTCCCAACATACAAATAGAGTGACGCCCAATTGTGAGTGTTGTGTAGTTAACCCTTGAATCCTAGCATCCCTGTGGATGACCCATGACTTTCCACTGGCTACTCTTTAGTAGTTGGTAGTGAGTATGGGAGCACCATTATAAATCTTATCTTTGTGAAGCACTCTGTGGTTAGTAGATCTCCCATGAAATGGTCATTTAATTAGCAACCCCGTAGTGTGGGGATCAAATTTTAGCTCTATTGCCGGGGATGCTAGTTTAAAGATTTGATTGTTAACTTGCATTACTAATTGGTAAAGTAATTAGTGTTTTTTTATTTATTTTGTTGCTTTAGTTGGTTAATTTGTTGAGATTTTTTGATAGTTATCCCTGTTACTTTTAAATTTTTTTCTAGTGTTTCTTTAGGTATTGATAGTGTCTAGTTTATGGTACAATACCCATACCCCGAACTTAAGAAATTTACACTATCTACCGAAAAATGCAGGTGGTTAGAAAAATAGAAGGAGGATAACTAGAGGAGAGAACCCACAAGGACTAGTTTTTTGTTTAAGAAAGAGTTGAGATGGTGGAAGATAATCGAACGGTTAGGGAGTTGATGGCTCTAAATCTGGAGAGTCTTCCCACCCTTTGCATAGTCTTCTTGCCTTTGCTACCTAATGTCACTTGTAAGGTGAAGAGCGGCATGATCTAATTCTTTCCCACTTTCAATTGGATGGAAGGAGGGGATCCCAACAAACACTTGTTAGAGTTCCATTTGGTTTGCACCTAAATGAAACCACCGGGGGGGTGTAGGAAGAGGACTACAATATGATGTAACTTCCTCTTTCACTACGAGACACAGCCAATGATTGGCTCTATTACCTCCCACCAGGTTGCATCACTTCATGGATGGACATGAAGCAGAGATTTCTCAAGAAATACTTCTTGGCTTCAAAGTCTGCAGGTGTAAAGAATCAACCTTCCAATATTTTGCAACTGGAGAACGAGTCCTTGTATAAGTACTTGGAGAGGTTCAAGCGGCTATTAGCTAGTTACCCATATCATCCATTCAAGGAAGAAAACATTGTCTATTACTTCTTTAAAGGCTTATGTGATGAAGAGATGCATATGGTGAATGCGACATGAAATGTTTCTATAGCAAACAAAATCCCCAAAGATGTAATGGTACTGCTTGAGGAGATGGCCAACGGTAAAAGGAAGTTTGAGACCCGATCCTGTGTGAAGACTTTAGAGGAGCCTGATCATTCTCCCAAGCTTGAGGAACAAGTTCAAACATTTGCTTCCATGATAAAAGAGTTCATGAAAGGAAGAATGAAACAAGTGAAGGTGTGTGGTATTTGCAATCTTTATCACCCAACCAACACATATCCCAGTTGGTTGACAACTTCGAGGAGGTAAAGGCCTTACACTTCAGTGGTGGGAATAAGAAGGTTTATAGGGGGTAACAACAAGGGTTCTATGGGAACCGAGACAGAGACCGACAAGACCCTTATGAAAATTTCTTCAATCCCGATACCGTAACCACCAGAACTTCTGGTAGTGCGATGACAACCTAGGGTATACAATTGAGATGAACCACCTCAACCCTACCCGAGGGGAAAAGTACCTTCCAACACCAATGCTCCATTCTATAAGTCAGACCGGGAGGATATTTTTGAGGTAATTTCCCAATTGGCGAAGAATATGATGTGTTTACAGAGTGAATAAGAAGGGAGATTTAGGAAGTTGCACAAGATCCTTTTCAAGTATTAAGAACCTTGAAGTTTAAGTTGGTTAAGTTACCACATTGGTTAGCTGGCTTGAGGCTAGAAAATCCGGAAAGCTACCTTCCTAACCCGAGGTGAATCCATACAATGTGAGTGCCTTGAAAATTGAGAAGTAGTAAGGAGGTACATGAAGCCAAAGAGGAGGTCGTAAAAGAAGACGATGAATTTGTGGAAAGGAACAAGACTAATATCAAAGAAAAAAAGATAGTAGTTGAGGAGGAGACCCCAAAGGAGCTCTTAACCACAGAGGAAAGGGTTAACCCTCTGTCACTATTTCCTAATGCTCTACGTGGAAGGCCAAATGTGGTAACTAATGAAGCTCAAATTTGCCAAGTCTCCAAGAAGGTTGAGGTTAGCATTCCAATTTTTGATGTCATTGAA
The DNA here is from genome assembly GCA_032355405.1 of Rubia balearica. Taxonomy (NCBI): domain Eukaryota; kingdom Viridiplantae; phylum Streptophyta; class Magnoliopsida; order Gentianales; family Rubiaceae; genus Rubia; species Rubia balearica. The sequence goes on along the minus strand of JAULKJ010286760.1, from coordinate 1,921 downwards.
CAAGTTCACTTATATGCTAAATTATTGAAAAATGCATGACTAAAAGGTAGAACAAACCAACTAGGAAAGTAGGTTAATTGAAAATAGGGGGAGTATCCACTTTAACTCATAAGAAGATACTTAAAAGTGTAATGACCCCGGAATGTTTTCGATCCATATTTCTCTAGGAGGTAAATTGGCGAAGAATGCTATGATTGACTTAGGTGCCTCTATCAATGTTATCCCATTTAGCCTATATGAGAATCTTGACACAGGTGAGCTTAGGGACACTAGGGTGATTTTCCAACTAGCCAACCATTCCCAAGCTAGGCCTAGGAGTATAGTTTAGGATTTTATGGTTAGGGTGGGTAAGCTAGTGTTTCTGGAGGACTTTTATGTCATTGAAGTAGAGCACAATGGAGGTGTCCCCCCAATTTTATTGGGAAGACCGTTATTAAAAACATTAAGGAGAAAAATAGATGTTCATTTTGGAACACTAACCCTAGAGGATGATGTTGATAAGGTCGATTTTGAAATTTACAAGTCTAAGCATGAACCACCTATTTCTTCTCTTGCATGCAATGGCATAACCTTGTGTGATGAATTTGTTCAATTTGATGAGTCTTGCATGATTGATGATGGTGAGTGCCTTGATGAGAGTGATGAAAGAAATTATGACTTGAATTTTTATTGTGATAATAATGTTGATGACACCTCTACCATGCATGATTTTAGTGATGATGTTTCTATTATGGATTGCTTTTCTATGCCCACTAGTGCAGCGGTTGGTAAAGAGTGGTGAGAACTAAAGACCTCCTCGACCACCTCCTAAATTTGAAGAAATGGCTAAGGGATAAACATTAGCAATGGTTAGTGATTTTTATTATGATAATGTGCTACGTACTATTAAAACCTTGCATGTTTGATCTTCTTTGAATGAGAATTTTGACGATACATAAGTTGATACGCATGTTTTTGATGTTCCTAGTGTGACTAAGAATGCTTGTTTTCCAACTGTAAACACTAACATACAGCAAACCAAGAAGTGAGTGAAGGAATTCAAACCTCCTAAATTTTTTATTACTCCCAGAATACACAAAAATGTGTCAACCAACGTGAAAGACTAATGTGTTTGGTATGTATCACCCAAGGTAAGATTTAAGCCAAAGGTAATGTAGAGACTTGTCCATAGGGGCGTAGTTGTGAGTTGAGTTAAGGATGGTGATTCTGATAACCCAATGATCCATTATGTTTAGCTTATGAAAATGTGATCAACACATAGAAGCATGTGTTAAACAAAGTATGACCAATTTATGAAAATGTGATCAGCACCTAGTAGCACTTCCACTTGATCAAGACTATGATGGATCCACAGGCATTTTATTGGTTGTACGAGGCTGAAGGCATCACTTTTATTAAGTTTCCACAGCCCCAGCGGACGAAGCTGAAGTTGGAAACCCCGGTGACTGATTTGGCTATCGAGCCAGATGTAGAGTGCTGACAAGGATTTCTACGAGAGCTTATCAACCTTCCGGTCCAGTTTGATGGGGGTGCTCTACCCTATACTATAGATCCACAGTAGGATGTATCCCATTCACCATATCCTTACCCACAACACCTGCAGCCCGATCCGATGCAGGAGGATAGCAGCAATAGCTACAGCCGCAGCCAGCCTCAGCAGCCGCCAGCAGATTTCTATTACTAGTCATGATCTACAAGCACAACTTATAAATGTTGCAGAACTTTTTGGATATGGATAACGAGATTGATTAGCTGGCATCTAGAGTCTGGGATAGGCAGGCACGCGCTTATGGCACCCCAGGCCCATATCCCATAGCATCGAGGCGCATAGAGAGACGTCAGAGGATAGATTTATATCAGGAGTGCTACGAACATGGTGGTTCATCCTCACAGCAGTGATTGTGAGCATTTTTATTTTGCG
>JAULKJ010286750.1:0-12657 GCA_032355405.1 Rubia balearica | reverse complement strand
CCTTTCCCTCATGCACTAAGGGGAAGGCAAATGTGGCAATGAATGATAACCACATCCATAAAATCTTCAAGAAGGTTGAGGTTAGCATTCCATTCTTGGACTTGATTGAGCATGTACCTTCTTATGCTAAATTATTGAAAGTTTCATGCACTAAAAATAGGAACAAACCACCTAGGAAGTTGGGAAAATTGAAAGTAGGGGGAATTGCTACTCTAACTCAGAGAAATTTTCCTAACAAATTTGATTACCCCTACATATTTTCAATTCCTATTTCTTTAGGTTGTAAATTGGTGAAAAATTCTATGATTGATCTATGAGCCTCTATTAATTAATTTCATCCCTTCTTTCATATATTAGAACCCAAAAATAGGTGAACTTAAAGAAACTAGGGTAGTTTTCTGAATGACATATCACTCCCAAGCTAGTCCTCAGTGTCTATTGAATGATGTGATGGTTTGAGTTGGAAATTTGGTATTTTCGGCAGAATTTTATGCCCCTGATGCTGCGGATGATAGTGGTGCACCCTCAATTTTTTTAGGGAGATCTTTTTGAAAACATCAAGGACTAAGATTGATTTTCATTCGGGAACACCTAAGCATGATTCAACTAATTCTTATCTTGTGTGAAAAGGCATAACCTTATTTGAAGAACTTGTTGAACGTGATAAATCATGCATGATTGAAAATGTTAAATGTCTAATTATTGAAGATGAGGAGGTGTTGCCCGACATAGAAACCTTTCATGCACTGCCTTGTATGAATGAAATTTGTAATGACACACTTGTTGATGGAAATGTGTCCTCTAGTGTCAAGGATATGGTTGTTGATGATGTCAAGTATGGTGATTCCGGTGACCCATCAAACCGTTCTTGTTAGTTTTTCAAAAATTCATGCAATAATAAGTTGTGAGGACAAAAATAAAAATACGGTGCTTCATATTAGCAGTATTTTAGAAATATTCTTGTGAAATTTTGGGAGTATATCAATTTTTGGTGGTGATTTTTGGGAAAATTCAGCTATCGTTCTGTTTGGAACAATACTACTCTTGGTTTATAGTGTTTTTGGATGCAAGTATGTCACGAAAAAGTTGAAAAGGAACAAGGCAAAAGGCTTCATGCCAGGAAGCCCAGCACGATCGGTGCCAATGCTCGGCATGGACCATGCCAAGCAACATGGGTCATTCCAGAGCCCATCAACACGAGGCTAACTAGGCAACAAGAAAGTAGCAAACACGTGCCGGCAAGAGGCAGTGCCACGATAGCACTAGCCCTCATGATGTGGCACAGACGCCACGAATTGGCACAGATCAACCCTAGGGATTAATGTTGCCTACTCGTATAGCCTAATCAAAACCCATCCTAAATATCACTCCATCACCATTTCTTTTCTTCCACTCAACCCAACCTGCAGTCCCTCTCTCCTTATTTTAGCCATAAATTACTCAATTTTCATCCGATTCACCTCCACTTGGTACTAAAATCTTTCTCTTTTTAAGTGCGATCCAACCCACTAATATTTAGCGGAAGAAAATTTACTATTTTCCCAGAAATTAAGAGACCAGTTTGTCCAATAATTGAGTTTTCTCTCAAAAACTCAATATTTGATCCATTCCGAGTGTTGGAGTTACTTTGACTTAATTTAGGAGGATTTATGCACATTCCTCGAGAAAATATTTTACAACACTCACCATTTGAGGTACCTTTCCACGGTCTCTTTAATATTTGGAGAAGTTGGAATTTTGAATTTTTTGTGTATTTACATGCTTGAAGTATTAGATTCTTAGAGTTGTTGATAGGATAATTTTGGGTGACGTTATTATGTGTTGGGGGTGCTTGGTGAAATTTTTATTATATTTTCTCCATTGTTAGTTGCTATATTCCCCATATATATCATGTCTCATAGACAAAGAGGGGAGCCTAGTGTACCCTTTAGGGGGTTGATCTCCCTCACTAAGGTACAACTAGAGAGGTGGAGCCACCTAGTAAGGTAGCCTATTCAAGAGACGAAGTTTGTGGATGAAAAGACCCTTAAGAGACTCTACTAAACCGTCTGGGTCCCACAAAGGAGGAATACTGGTATAAGGGAGTTAACTGTAGTGTTGGCCCCCACATGCACTAGGTATACCCTAATTTTTTTTTCTACTGTCATGAAGGAGAACAACAGAAAAATGGTACGATCTGTGAGATTCCACTTGGGGGGTGTTCCCCATGGCCTGACCTATGCTCAGCTGGTGGGCATCTTCAAATGAAAGCTATGGAGAGATGTTTAGGGGTACATTGAGTCGGATGTAGGTTTTGTGCTGTATGCATTCTGGGCTACCATCACTCGATAGCTGTAGGGGGAAAAGAGCAAGAATAGCGATATAGTACACCCGACACCAAGGTATGGTGTCAGAATATTGAGTTAGGTTATTAGTTCTCACGGGGAGGCCACCACTGCTACTGAGAAATATTGTAGGAAACTTTGGTCAACTTTTGCGAGGAGGGCTTTCCCTGATCTCTTGGATGATTACACCAGTCACTACATCGACCTCTCCATGACTCCCTCTGGAAAGATAGCAATTGGCAGTATGGTATCACTTTTGGTTGAGAACTATTGCCTTCCGGTGAGTGAGAAGATGGGGGCGAATCCACAATTCTCTTTTACACTCACTCGACTAGTCATTGATAGGGGAAGTTCATATCATAGGAATGTGGGGTTGTTTTCTGGATATACAAGGGTAAGAAGTTTATGAGGTTAACCCAGCATGCGAGGACCACTTTGAGCAAGAAGTTCAAGATGCAGGATCTCATCATTGAGTCGGATGTGGGTTTACAGGTGGTTTTGGGAGAGCACTACCTGGGAGATGATGACATACAAGAAGGGGATGATCGGGAGCAAGTCCCCGTGTATCCCGCACAATTATTTGCCATCGACATCACCCCGTCCAGCCATAGCCAGCATTTTCGCAGGTTATGACACTTCCGCCTTTAGAGCTACCCTTAGATCCATTGCCTTATTTTGATATGGTATTTGGACCCATAATCACGGGTCCTTTATCATTCAAGAAGAGCCATATTATTCCGCAGGTCAGGGCATTGGTAGTTCTCATAAGCAAATCATATCCTCCCACTACGATGAATTTGTATAGTCTAGCTGCAGTGCCCCCCTCCCTAACCCAAGCCCTGAGGCCCACATGCACAGTGTTTCGGGCCATTTTCAGTAGGAGGAGCACTCTTGGCATCACCCTCAGTTTGGTTCCTTCCGAGAGCATGAGTCACCAGGTTACAAGATAACTTTCTTCTACCCCGTGTAGACTCAGCAGCCATTTGAGTCAGACTGGGCACAGTCATTGGGAAACTCCATTTTTGGGGTCAGGTAGAATGTTTACAGGTTTGGCGCACAACTAGACTACTACAAGTGGCATTCAACAGAGATATTTGATAGGGTCGATGGTCAGGTGTACCACCTAAGGGATGATATGGGTAACAAGTAGGATGGTATCGGGGAGATTAAAGACAGGTTGAGGACATCAGGAATAAGAGAGGGCTACTACCATCCAGATCTGAGCAGGCAATAGCAAGGAGCCAGATACCGGAGATGAAATTGAGCATCTCTCGGTGTTTCCAACTCATCCTCTTACCTTGGTTATATGCATTGGGGACAATGCATAAACTAAGTGTTGAAGTGAAGTTGGAAAACCTCTATGGTAACATCTTCTATGCTTATGTTTTAGCTTATGATGACTGTTTGGATGACTATTTTCCTTGTTTTTTTGGTACTTTCCCCCATTTATATTTTTAAATTTTTAGTTGTTTTGTTTAGGTGTGGGAGCACCTCTTTGTAGCTTATTTTGGGGGATGTGTTTTTGGAAATTTTGGTGGTGTAATTTTAATTTGTTTTTTCTTGATTTTTTGTAGTATGAACCCCAACTTTGGGACATTTTATGGCACACAAAAAAATTGAAAAATATAAAAATGGAAAAAAACTACACACACATATATACATGTATACCCGGCTAAATTGGAAACCCAAAAGGGTAATCTATGAAAAAATGGGAGGAAAGCCCGGATAGGTCGAAAGGCCTAGGTAAAAATAAGAGGCTAGGCCTAGCCAGGTTGGAAAACATAAGAAAAAATGAGAGGCCGTGCGGAAAAAGGTGAGAGAATGAGCTCAACATGTGTGAATGCTAGGATGAAAACCCGAAAGAGCTCCTAGGAAAAATGAGAGGAATTGAGAGAAAGGAAACTAAGTTGAGGATCCTTCAGCGTTATCCTTGGTTGTAGCTAAGTTAAGAATCTCAAGTTGTCCTTAGTTACAACCAAGTTGAGGATATTTTGGATTATCCTTGGTTGTTTTTTCAGCAACAACTCTTTGATTGCTTTTGGTGGACTATCTGGTAGAGTAAGCTGGTTCAACACTTATCATTTGTACTTACATTTTTCTTCACAGTATTTTGGGTGGTAGGGTTACTTTAGTATCTTTGGGGAGTGTGAGAGTTGTGAGATTCTTCATTCTTTGCGGGAACTAGGGTAGCTTGGGAATAATTTGATGCATTGGCTAACTTTTTCTTTGCATGCTACATTTTGCTTAGATCTTTTCTCATTTTTGTTTACTCGAGGACGAGTTAAGGTTTAAGTGTCGGGGGATTGATGCACACCTTTATTAATGCGTTAGTCGATGCATTTGACACATTTTTTATCATCTTTTGTCTAGTTAATTGCTAGTGTTAGTTAGGTTTACACGACAAAGGGTTAGATGACCATTATTGTTTTTCTTATCGAAATCCCAATTTTTGTAGGATTAATTGAAGCTGATGGACACTTTCTATTCATGGTCACAAAGATATTCCTTTGTGATCTCGTTAGTGGGTTGCTTGTGAGCACTTTTTCTCCATCTTTTTGTAGAAGGCCATCCTCGAAAGTGGTAGAAGAATTTTGAAGGCTATTCACCAGGATGGTAGAATATATCGAAGGAAATTCACAAGGATGATAGTATATTGAAGGCCACAGACTCTACAAGATGGTAGAAGATGGAATTGAGTACGAGAAAAGTGGGTTCGAAGTTCTAGAAGGCTAAGATAGAAGCAGACGAATTGTTGTTCGAGAGTTGTAGGAAGTTCTTAGAATGATTCGAGAAGAATCAACCCTTGAAGGAAAAACCATATGATTTTTCTTCTCGAGCACTATGAAATCGTCGATAAGAACTCTCAAATCGGATCAATGCCTTAACCGTAACGGAGGAAACAAGTCAGCAGGCCGGACCAACCAAGCCAGCACAGACTAGGCAAGGCTAGCACAAGGATCACCTAGCACGACACATGCCAGGGGTCCTCAGCATGGCCCTTGCCAAATAACACTAACCATGTCAGGCCCTATCATGGACCGTTCCAAAATCAGCTACCCGTTCCCCATTTTTTTATCCACCCCAAAATTCGATGAAGTATGGGCGCGGACAATTCTGTTTCACACAGTATCTATGTCGTATCATTTCAAGTCACTAATGCATAGACCAGCCTATGGGGGTGTGAAGAATGACACGGCCCGTGCCATTATAATGAGAGAAAAAAGGTTCCAGCTAATGACAAGCACCAAAGAACACGAGATGTGCACTTAGAAGCTTCAAAACAGAGTTCCAATTGGCGGTCTGGGCCAGGAAACATGGGCCATGAAAGTATTAAGCTCATGGTTCATACTTGGAAGAGCTGGCAGCGCTGGCACGAGGAAATAACTGTCACACCGAGTGGCCCATGCTGGTACGAAGACACTTGGCTGGCATAGACCATGCCAAGCATCACTGCCTGTGCCATTTGTGACAGCTAGGGTTTCTGACCTATTTTTAGGCCTTTTTTAAGGCCCAATTCCCCATTACTATATATATAGACTTTTGTCTACTAGGGATAAAGTTTATTCCCACTTTTCATCTTTAAGAGTAGGTTAGAGAGAGAGAAAATACTCTTCATTTTTTTGCCCAAAATTATTGAATCCAATGCAATACTTGGGTTCAATTCGTAGGGAGTATTTAATTAACTTGGGTATTATATTTTTATTCATTTATTAATGTCTATTTTTTGAGATTTCTTAGATCAACCTATTTCTATTTCTATGTGTTTTGTGATATTATGTTGGCTTTTTCTTAATATCCTTGTGAATTTCATGATCAACCTATTTCTACTTTCATGTTGCTGCAATATTGATACCCGTCGGGGAGGGAAATCTAGATGCTCTTGGGGGTAACGATGAGTTCAGGTCCACTTGAGTGTGTGCACGTAGGATGCCATCATTAATATTATGACTGACCATACACTAGTAAGACGAAGAATTGGTCTGAAGGGTAGCAGGTAGAGATAGATTAAGTAGAAAATAGGGATAGCTTTGCAACCTTAGAGCCATCGATAAGGTGTTTCACACCCTTTTCCTCTTTAGGCCTACAGAGAAGCATTTGTGGTGTAGTGCCTGAGATGTAATCGCACGGGAAAGATTCAGATCTGCACCGCAGGTAGGGCTATCATTGTACTCCTCTAATTACGAAGATAGTGCTGATGTAAGGTTACCTGTGCACCCTTATGTGAAAGGTATAGGGAAGTGTTGACCATCAACCACACCACATGTCATAAACACTAGAATAGGCTTATAGGTTTATGTGATGAAATCGATGATTAAGATGACATTCATCTTGTTACGCTAATATTCCCCGACTGCTAGTTTGTTTGGTTTATTCTCATGACCATTTGCGTGATAGTAGTTTTAGTTATAACTGCTTGTTTTATCAAACTGATTATTCCAAACACGTGGTCAGATTGATGACCCGATCACGATTGTGTTTAGTAGATTATTAGATTCCTAACATCTCCATGGACGACCCTGGTACTTGCCACTATCTACCAATATTGGTAGTGTAGTAGTAGGAATGGGAGCAGCAATACCGATATCTATCCTTAACTCATAGTTCTCTCTCAGCTTAGTAGATCTCCCATGAAAAGGTTATTTATTAGCGAAGTTGGGAGGGGATGGGTCATTTCTTGATCTTTGTCTATTCCCCTATACAAAATTGAATCATTTGGGCATGCATGGATTTTTTTTTGCAATTCCAATCCCATTGGGTATGGTATTTTTTTGCAACATATAAACCAATCGGGCATTAAATTATCCTCGGGAAGAAAATCCCTAAAAACTCAGGAGCCTCGGTCATTGACTTATCTGTCCATCCAAATTTCCAGGCTCATAAACCGGCGAGTCACATCAAATACCGATTTTTTCGAACCATTGAACAAAGGTATCCTTTTGTCATCAATCAAAGCATGTAACAACTCCGGTTTGCCATTGAAATCCCTTGCAATATCTTTCACCATTTCATCAAACTCCACGTTGCCATCTAATTCATCACCCACCACCACTTCCTCTATTCATTCAAATGAGAGGCTTCCACAACTTTTCCCAACGAGTGTAGCTAGTTTAAAACCCTCTCATTATTTGATGTTCCCACAAATTCTTCCTCCCTAAATACACATAATTTCTACAATCCTTTCACGAGCATCGTGCCCGCGATGAACAAATTTTAGATGCATGTTCAAATGCAAACGTAACAAATGATTCAACCAATGACATGTACTCCGATAATTTCCTAAGATCATTACCAATTAGTTCATCTCAATCCATTATCCTAAAAGTTAATTAAAATGAAAAACATGAGGATCTATTCAACAATAATCATACACCTAACTAATCTCAAACCATAATCATAAATATGGATATATATGAAGTATTATACACACCTTATATTATTTCAAGAAAATAGTTAACTAGATAATTTGGATAAAATTAACCTTCTCCAATGCCAAATGATAAATTACCAAGAAAAAACCTTTTCTTCAACAATGGGTAGGGAATAAATGAGCTTCTTCCTCAATGTTTTAGGGTTTTGTGGCATTTTATGCAAAGGGCACATTTTTTTAATAAACAGGGCCAGTTTCGAACTCGTAAATATTTTTCCATATTAATTAAGGCATGATAATTTTTTTACAAAATCAGAATTTAGACATGAAGAATATATGAGTTTGGAAAATGCATTTCCTCTTTGTACTATGGAAACCATGTGCTTTCCAAGACCACAGAGCCATTCGTTCCAAGATTTTTAGTTCAGAAAGGGTCATATTTAAAGGAAATTTGGCATAACCGCCTTCAACTAGAGTTAATTAAAGGTGGTTATACCTTGAACAACTTTTAATTTACCCTAATTATAGGTGGTTATTGAAAAACCGCATTAAATCGTGCCAGAACACCTTTATATTAAATTGAGGGATCCGAATAGAATTTTTCGATTTAAGAAATGTCCATTTAAGGCGGTTTTTGAAAGCTGCCTTTAATTGAAAGCTGTCTACTAGTGGTATATCTGCAATTTTTAGAATTTTTTTTTGTTATTTGTGTTTGCCAAAAGAAATACTCTCTCTGTCCCTTCCAAAGGGTCTTATACCCTTTTGGCATGCTGATTAAGGTATGGTGATATGAAGGTAGATGCTGGCAGAAAGTGGTTTCAAATGGAGGGTAAAACGAGAAAGTAAAAAAGATTAACAGTGCATTTCTTCATCAATAATAAGACCTAATTATAGTTATTAACTCAATTTTCACCGATTGACAATGAACCTCAACTACAGGGCTTAAGAACACCCCCCTAATCATCACTTAACAACACAACAACCACCGTTGAAGATTTAACCATCATCATTGCAACAACACAATTGAACCACCATCACTGTACAACACGTCCACCACAACAATTTAACAACCCACTTGAACCAAAATAACAACATGAAGGCCACAATCATTGAAAAATCAACCATCATAGTTGTAACAACCCAATTGAACTGATATCGTTGAACAATCATGATTTAACATCACACTTGAACTATAAAAATAACCCACCATCATTGTCGTATCATGGTGAGCGATCAATTCCCCAACCACTAACTTCAATTTAGCTAGAGGGTAGTCGATTCAGTGGTGTTAGAATGTGAGGAATGAGAAGTGTTGGATGAATAATTAGGAAAAGATGGCTTACTCGACGATGGTGTGTGAAGAAGAGAGTAGGCAAATTTGGTGGTGGTGTGTGAAAAACAAGGGAGGAAAATTCTATGGTGGTGCGTGAAACAAGGAAGAGTGTGTGGATTGATATATAAATTTAGTAAAGTAGGGTTTGTAGTGTGGATCAGGTGGACTTTGTAGTAAATTAATTGTCCAAAACAAGATTTTAGATTTTCAAATTTAAATGTACTATATGTTATTGTAAAGGGTAAATTTGTGCATGTTGTGTGCATGTTCCTGACATTTTCCCTTACAATTTAAATTTCTTACAAACAACGTATTTTAAAATGATTTCAAGTCTTTTCGAGTGCATTTCTGTTGTGTTTTTGTAAGCTAGCATAAGGTTTAAAATTATGATAAAGTGGTTGAAGTTTTATCATGGTCTATGAAATAGAGGTATTAGTAGAACCAATTGAACATGTTTTGCATCATAATTATTGGTTGGGTTAAAGGAGGCTCTGGAGAGTCTTACGGAGACTTATACCACATTGGTTCTGTTCAGGCTTATCGTACTTGGTAGTCTGCATCTTCTAAGGTGGAGGGTTTTGTCACAATAATTTGGTTATAACCTCGGGAATTGAGAAGAAGTTGCCCCTAAAGACTCCGTGGGCTATTTTTAAAGTTAAAATATTGTAAATAAGCACTCCAATAGAGGAGTAGCCTAGGAAACTTTATGATATGGAAATACGAGGATAATTTTACGAGAAGAGATTAAGTGAGAAATAAAAGCTAGGTTTCCTATGGAGTTTTCACTCATGTTCTGGAACATATATTAACTTTTTAATAACACTAATTTTACATAGAATATGTGAAGTGAGCTAGATTAATACTATTACTAGTACTTTTACTACTAGGGTATCGCATGTATGAATTTTATTTCATTTTTGGAGGGGAGGGGGCTAGAACATGAAGCAATTGATCACGCTATTTTTATGTTTACACATATGTGGGTGTGCCGATATCTTGCCAAAAGAACTGCTCCTCATTTCCTCGCCGAAGGATCCAATCCTGTTTTGGCACGCCCAATAAAGAACGATTACGTGGAGGTAGATGCTGGCAGAAAAAGCTTTCAGGTGGAGTAAAACGGGAAAGTAAAGAAGTTAGAAATGCCTTTCTCCATTCCTAATCAATCCTAAATAAAAATTGTTAACTAAATTTCCATCGATTAACAATGGACCTAAAAAACAGGGCATAGGAACAACCTTTAATCATCCCTTAAAAACAACACATTTGTTTAATAAAAAAAACCCTAATCATTCCTTAAAAAACAACACCAACACGACCGCTAAAGATTAAAAAATCATAGTTGTAACAACATAATTGAATAGCCATCGTCGTATGACATGTCCACCACCATGATTTGACAACAACCCACTTGAACTACAACAACAACATCCTGGCCAACACCATTGAACAATCAACCATCATAGTTGTAACAACCCAATATAAACATCATTGTAAAACTGGTTCACCTCCATGATTTAACAACATAACTCTTAAACCAAAACAACAATATCAAGGCCACTATTATTGTCATATCGTGGTGAGCGATCGATTCCCAAATCACCAACTTTAATTTAGCAAGGGTTATTCGATTCATTGGTGTTAGAATGTAGGGAATGAGAACTGTTGGAGGAATAATTTGGCAAACATGGCTTACTAGGTGATGATGTGTGAAGAACGAGGTAGGCTAATTAGTTGTGGTGTGTGAAGAACAAGGAAGGCTAATTCTATAGTTGTGTGTGAAAAGAGTAAGAGAGTGAATTGATTTATAAATTTAGTAAATTAGGGTGTCTAATGTGAATCAGTTAGGATTATTAGTAAATTGCACTACAAGAAACGGGACCTTTTACCTTAGTTCTACAAGACCCAGTACCTCGATTTTCAGTCCTAGAAGAACCAACGTAAATAGAGCCGAAGAAAAAGGTATGCATTTTTTTAATCTCAGTTCAGAACTAAAGTAAACAAACCTTTTACCTCAGGTTTTAACCGATGTCGGTATGTTTTGAGACTGATATCGGTCGATGGCAGTAGGCCGACCATGGTAGTTCATACCCGTAACATTGCAAGAACCAATGTTGGAATCCACATGAAAGTGACATCGAGCATAGCATGAAGGCATACGATGGGTAAGGAAAAGTTGCGACGTCATCAATGTCGATGTCGTTCATATAAAAAGCAACATCGCAGATTATGAACATCAACATCGCATGTTGACGTGGAACGGTGATTAATACAAAAAAAATTCTGAGGCCAAAGTCACAAAAAAACTTCAGTTCATGCGACATCGGTCAAGTGTCGTTCTGGTTGTGAAATTGTGCGACATCACGGATAAATTAGTTAGACATCATTTCTTGTATCGTATTATAATATTTAATATTCAATTACACAACAAATCGTTGGTCGATAGCAATTACATTTTATTTAAAAAACTGACATTATAAATATATTAAAATACAAAAGATTGGTGTGCAATTGACAAACTGATTGTATTGATGCTCCCTTACATCCATTTTCCAGCATTAGCAATTGAAGGGGGACTGCCAAAATGACATGTTCGTTCCGTAAGTCCATCAATAAATCTTATTATCCTATTACAGCATATACGCATGTAACAATTGATGTACAAATACTAAAGCTAAGAGAGTACGATATAAATCTTGACATGGAATGCAGGAAAGCAATGTCGTAAGGTGAAATGACCGAAGTCAAGAGCGATGTCGGCTATTCATATGTGTCCCTGTGTGTTCCTGGAAAATTCGACTTTGGTAACCATTTAATCATATCTTGTACTTGACGATGCATTGACCGACGTCTCACATTCAACTTGTGTTCATACTCAAATTTGATTATTTTACACAATCTACCCTAATATCAATCTTTTTTCTCACTCCTAAAAAACATGGCATGATATTGGGAACACAATCTATATACACTATATTACAATCTTAATCATTGTTAAATGAAAATATTTGATCATTGTTCAATGTGGAAAAAAACATGTACATGGTATGTTCATAAAATTTCTTGATGAACATGGAATGGAGGGAAAACTACCTCAATTAATTTGAACCCGGAGATGCTCCATCGTAGGATACATGCTCATGTTTGGGAGAAGAGAGTAGATTGGGTTCTTGAGTAGTTGAAATGTTGTAAATAGAGAGGAAGGTATGAAGTTGGGGTAGGAGGAAGTGTGTTGGAGGAGAAGACTTAATGGCTCTTGTTGTTGAACATGATATAAATGAGGTGGGTTTGGGGGGAAAAATTTATTCAAAATTTTGGTTGAAAATTTCGTTTCCCACTGGAAATTTCAGTTTAATATATGTCGATTTAGTGTTGGTCAAAGGTTTAGTATATTGATATGTCCATATTAGATGATGATTTTGGGATATTTTGTACTCATTTTGGTATGCTTTTGTGCTTTGGATATTTCATTTACCTTGAAATTCTATTACTAGAGTTAACAGCAACTTTATTGCTCTTATCACTTTTAATAAGAATTTTGTGAGACAAGGTAATGGTTTGAAGATTTTAAGACCACGACGACTACATTTTGAAGACGATGAAGACCTAGAAGACCCGAAGAAGGGAAGAGGAGA
>JAULKJ010286741.1:0-12658 GCA_032355405.1 Rubia balearica | reverse complement strand
GACGGGGTTTAATTAGAATAATAAAAGGTAAAAGGTCTTAGTTGCAATATTAAAGTTTTATTATGAAACATGTAGTAATAAAATTTATAACCCGATTCATACAACCCGAAAATTTTATCTTGATTTCTTCTAATTTACACTTTAAGCCTTGGTCTTTCCATGACTTATGGAAAGACCGTCTTTCAAGAGACGGACTCTTTTATTTTAGTTAAAAATCTTTTTTTCCACCCACTTATAAAATTTAAAGTGACAAACACTTATTATTGGCTTATTTGATTAGATAGAAAGTCAAAATTTTAAACTCGAATAAAAATCGGTAGTGCAAACACCTCCAAAGTTTGTGGGAGAGGTGGAGTCACTAGTAGAGACCAACTTATAAAATACGACAGTAGAAGGCGGTTCCAAAAAAATGCAGAACCGCTTTAGTAAAGGGGTTCTGAACTTGGAACCCCTGTTCGGTACGCGATAATTGCTTTTAAAGGCAGTTAAATCATCAATTAAGGTGATCTTATAATAAGCGCCTTTATTGGCATTAATTAAAAGCAGTTATTATAACCGCCTTTAATTTTCCCTGTTTAAAGGCGGTTGTGTCAAACTACCTTTTTCTCACATAGTTTTCGAGTTTGGAACATGGCCCCAATATTACTACCGAATTCGTAACTTATTGTCCCAAACCTTTAATGAAAGAACGATAGTTCTTCCAAACTCGGAAGGTATATTAGGGCCCTGTTCCGAACTCATAAGGGAACTTACTTGGGCTGAATTTTTTTGAAATGTGGGTTCTGAGTTCGGAACCCACTCGGTATATAAGGGGAAAATGTGCCCATTTTTTTTAAATTCTAACAAAGAATCAAATTTGAAGGGTTTTCTCCCATTCTAGTCCATTGAAGAAGAAGTAAAGTTAATACATTGAAGAGCATCATTTTCCATTGGAGAAGGTAAGATGTATATAAATTGTTTGTTTGACATTATATTGAAATGAAGGTTATATATATATATATATATGTATTGAATTAGGGTTTCTAGTTAGGTTAATTAGGGATCGCTTATGATTATTGCTTTGAGAATGCTAATGTGTTGCATTGTAATTGACTTGTTGGATGATAGATCATAATGAACTCATTGGTGATGATCTTAGAAAATCACCCAATTACATGCCATTGGTTGAAACATTTCTTACGTTAGCATTTTAGGATGCTTCTAAAAATGGTGTTGTGCGAGCCCAATGCCTGTGTAAATATTGTAATAATGATGTATATTTAAGGAGGAAGAAATTGCGGGCACATCTCATAATAAGGGGGTTTCAAACTGCCTACACTCGTTGGGTATAGTATGGGGAAGTTGGAGAAATGTCTTGGACGATTGAATTGAGTAATACGAATGCGGGAGATGAATTAGTTGGGAATGCTAAATTTGACAAAGTGGTTGAAGATTTGTTGACTCTATTCATTGAGGGTGTTCAAACATATGACGGTGGTGTTGGAGATTTATTTACATTAA
Source organism: Rubia balearica (assembly GCA_032355405.1). Classification (NCBI taxonomy): domain Eukaryota; kingdom Viridiplantae; phylum Streptophyta; class Magnoliopsida; order Gentianales; family Rubiaceae; genus Rubia; species Rubia balearica. The sequence continues at coordinate 11,158 of JAULKJ010286741.1, read as the reverse complement.
AAACGATGTTATTTTTCACCATTAATGATTTCCTTGAATTGGGTGCTTCTCTAACCTCTACTTTAAGTTTCTTCTTCCCAGATATTCGATTCAGTGAAGAATTTGCCCAATGCTTTGGGAAGAAGAAAAGTAAAGTGGTGGTGGATGGGAGTTGGAAGAAATGGTCATTTTTTTCCAAATTTCCTAATTGGGAGTATTTAAATGTTAGATATTATCTCGATGCCATGCACTTTGATCAGAATGTGTGAAATTCTTTGGTTGGAACGTTTTTGAATACCTCTGCAAAAACAAAGAACGGTCTTAATGTTCGGTTGGATTTGGTTGAGATGGGAATTAAGAAGAAATTAGGGCCAGTGACTTTTGGAGAGAATTGTTAGTTTCCCCCTACTTGCTATTCTATGTCTCCGTTGGACAAAAAATCATATTGTGAGACCCTTAGTAGTGTTAAAGTTCAGACCGCGTATTCGTCCAACATCCGTACAAGTGTGTCAGTTGAAGAGTTGAAGTTGGTTGGGTTGAAGTCTCATGATTGTAACAATCTAAAGCAGGAATTGAATTCCATTGTGATTCGCTTGTCATTTCCGTCCAATGTAAGATTTTACATTACAAAGCTATGTCTGTTTTTCAAGTCCATTTGTTCCATTTGTAGCAAAAAATATTAGTTTGTCGAAGTTGGACCGGTTGCAATCAATGATCGTTGAAGTATTGTGCCGGGTAGAAATGTATTTTCCCCCTTCATTATTTAACATTATGGTCCACTTGTGTGTTCATCTCGTGTGGGAAATAAAAATTTGTTGTCCTTTGTTTCTGAGGCGGATGTACCTGTTTGAAAGGTACATGAAGATATTCAAGCATGTTGTGAAGAATCGGTACAGGCCATATGCAAGTATTGTACAGAGGTATATGGCAGATGAGGTCATCGATTTTTGTACTGATTATACGTAGGAGGTCAATTTGGTTGGGGTTCCAACCTATAAACATGAGGTACAGTTGGAAAATCAAGGGGTTAGGCTTTCAGCCCTAGCGCGGAATATTTATCGACTGCCCATCTTTATGTTCTTCGTAATCATAAAGACGTTGTCCCATATATAGAGATTCACATGGATACCATTAGGGTCGCCAACCCTAATTTCAATGAACCTCAGGTGCTCCAATTACACAGTGGGACTTTTACATCATGGTTGTGTGACCACCTAGCCATGCACGATCATCTGATGAAAGTTAAATGGTTGGCACATAGACCATTGGGTACTGTACTTTCTTATGGAGGTTATGCCATCAACGGGTTTTTTTGGCACAAAATCAATCGATGATAAGGGTGTGTCTAAGAATAGTAAAGTATTTCTCATTTTTTAGGCTTTACAAGTCAGTAATGGAAGTGACAATAATCCTATGTACGCTCATCAGTGGTACTATGGAACAATTTTTGGTGTCTGGGAACTTGACTGTGTCACAATGCGAGTCACATTTTTTAAATGTCAATGGGTAGATTTCAACATGGGCAGCGAACGGAGGCTTTTGGTTTCACCCTTGTCGACATAAGTCGTGTCGGTTGGCGGGAAGATCCTTTCATATAGGCCTTCCAAGTGCACCGGGTTTTTTATGTAAGGGATCCTTCTAATCCTAGGCAGGAGATTGTTATGGAAGGGAAACACATTTTTTTAAGAATATGAAGTTGAATAAATTCTTGGTTTTGGTCAAAATTCAACGGGTTTAGGGTCAGATGATACTATCTTGCTTGAGAAGGACTATCATAGTTTGAACTGTTTCGCAAACGTAGTGATCATGAGGAGTATATTTGGGTGGACATCCATGGTAAGGTCTCCCATAAAAGGAGGAGGGACAAGAAGGCTTCAAAGAAAAGAAATTGTCTTTATTTTTGAAAATTAAATGCTTCGGATTCTCAATGATCAAAGTTTCATTTTGAATCAAACATCTATCAATGCTTAAGAACAAGAACAAAAATAGTTCTAAATAGAATACAACATTCAAACTTGAAATTACAAATAGCATCAATAGTTAAAAATAGCATTCAAAGTTGATAAACATAAATTAGCATATCCTCTTACAAACCGTAAAAACTGCGAAATTGCCAAAGTCAAATGAAACCAATATACCACTTGTACTATCAATAAATACTAAAAAACCATCCTAAAAAAGAGACAAGTTCAAAGCATTATAACACCTAAACAAGCAACATGTATAGAATGTTCGACTCCAAGTCATCCTCAAGATCACCCGTCAATGTGATCGACTAACACGAGGTCGGTGGGTGGACATGAGATGGTGTTTGTAGGCTCGTTGTCTTTTCTCAATCTTCAAAATCTTTGCCTTCATGGTGGAGAACTCCTTGCTAACCCACTTATAGCAATCTCTAACACCTTTGAGGTAGGATTTCTCCAAATCTACAAAATTTAAACTCATACACATAAATATGTATAACAATAAAGAGTAATTAAGAAAATACTAAGTCAAAAAATAATTTTGACTAACCTTCATCAACTCTCAACCTCTTGCTCAGCCCCCCACCGCCTAGGGTCTTATGCCACCATTTACGATCGACCAACACCCACTTCTTATTTTCAAAGTAAGTCTTGTCGAAGTACTTCAGTGGTTTCTTCTCACCAAAAATTTCCAACCCCTTGACCTTCTTCAATATGAAGGTTATCAAACTCTCGTATGGGAGGATCCTCACCACCTTAGTTGAGGTAGGAATCCAAAGCATATGTCAAAATTTTGCCGCTCCGGTTTTGATTTTTTTCCTACCCTTTATTATGAAATAGACCAAAATCAAGGTGGTGTAGGTAGGCATAGTGATGTGTTCGGCAGTTGGATCTCTACTAGCAATCAATTCATATACAATACACAGATCGATTGTCAAATCGTTTAGATAAAAAGTCTCTGGCTTAAACAAATTTGCCCTGTTACTTTGGAAATACCTCACACTACATTGGATAGGGTCTGTATATGGGTAATCAACAAGTAGTGGCCATTTTCCCCTCTGATAAACATCATTGAAAAACCCTCTATGTCTTTCGAGTAAACTCTTTTCAGGTTCCTATACGGGATCTCTAGGGGTTTCATTCAAATTCCATTGATCAATTGTAATATCAATCCCCCCTACCCTAGTACAGTAACCACCATTCGCAACCGCTTGTAGATTACTATAGAATTGACAAGTCAAATCACAATACGACGATTCATTACATGAGAGCAACTTCTCTACATGTTGGTCACTAAAATTTTCTAAGGGATCGCCTAATCCTAGTCACAAATATTCATTGAAATTAACTACATAGCAATCAAGAAATTTCCCTTTCGAATGTAATTTATTGTACATAGTTTGAGCAAACAAAGAGACAAATTTGGCTTGGTCACACCCGGGATTGTTACCGGTTGATCTAGACCGGGCACGCTTGATGAACCTCCTCTTGCTATTGATATCCACTTGTATTCACTTGAAGAAGTTGAGGGACAGATATATTCTCCAAAGTCGAAAAGGTTTTGATAAGGTTTCTGAATTGAGGAGGAATGAGAGTGTCGTTTGATTTGGGGTAGATTTATATATATATATATATGTATATATATACACAGAGCATCTTCCGAGTTATAAAAGAGCCGAATATATCATTCCAAACTCATAAATATTAATTCAGCTCTTCTATGTGAAGAGCCGAATCGGTTGCAGAATTGGAACCGATTTAATTATAAAATCAATCCTCGCCTTTTTTACCCAAGAAGGGCCGGATTTCAAAGCCAAGCTCGGAACCCACTATTACAAACTTCGAAATAAATTTGGCTCCAATGTTCATTTGGAGCCAAATGACTTACGGACTCGTAACCTTTTCTTGGCCGTATTTTTAAAGACCCGATCGAATTCCAAACTCAGAAATTTGTCGGCTCCAATGGTAATTTTTGTAATAGTAGGTTTTTGAAGCCTATTTCTTTTGTGTAAATTAATATCATGTTGTATTTTCAAATCATCATTGACTAAGTAACAAACAAGGAAGCAATGTGTGAGAATTAGGGTATACTAATTCATTTATTAAATTAGGGTTTTAGGAGGAAACACTATACTCTTTTTCCCACCGATTTTTTTTAAATAGGTAATGTGATCAATGTAATTTATTTCATTTTAAAATAAGGTCATCAACTCGGCCATGTTGGTGTTAGATGAGTTAATTTTGGACATGCCTTTATCTTAGGGTTTAGAATATTCAGTTTTTATTTGATTTGAATTAGATATGGTAAGTTTAGATATGGCATATTCATTCAAAATGTCAACTAATATTATGATTGATTTACTTGGATAAATTTGGTCATCATTTAGGTTAAATTAGGTATTCTAGTTTAATATGGTTTTAGACTTTTAGTTTCTTAAAACTGCCATAAGGCATTCCAGTTTCTGATAGAAATTACCAAATCCTTGTCTTCTTTGTATTCTTGAAGACCATACCCATATACTATAAATAGGGAATGGTTTTCAACATTTTAATAACCTTACACCATTTATACATCATATATTCATAATTTGAGTTATTACTCTTTGCTTGTGAGCGTTTCATTGTTAATTAATTATGTGGGTTAATTAAGTTATCAATATCTTTCAAATCTGTGAGCTAATCTTATAGGCTAGTTAGTGAGAAATTTGTGCAGCTAGTGCTTGGGTTCATGCGAATTAGTCTCTTGTGTTAGTGAAGCATAAAGTTGTGTTCTTGACCACACTTTTTCTGTGTATTCTTGATTTCAAGAGGGTGTTTTGATCAACCTTCGTTAAGAGTACTTCTCAAACTTTCGCAATCCAGAGTCTTTGGAAGGAGATTCATATCACCAAGTTAAATTCATCAAAGAAACTCATCCCAAATTCCAAAGAAATTAATCCTAACAAATTGCCAACAAATGTAAAACTGCATAATAATTCTAGAAAACTGACTTAATTTCATTGAACATATGAAAAATTATTTATATAAGGGGTTGCTTAAGAAATAAGCAAAACCAGGTGACCTAAGGTAAGACAATAACTATTTACCAAAAATACAATCTATATTCTAATACAAATCATCGAACATGTGCTCAATGTCTTCCGAATCATTGCCATCATCTTGGTTCGCACCATCACCACCCCCTCCACCGCCTCTTCTTCGCTCTCCGTGAAAATTAGCTTGAAGTTAGGTGGCTCTTCGTCCTCGCTTAGTTCAAGCTGGATTCCTTGGGATTCAGTGAAACATTGTTGCTACGCCTCCATTTTAGCCAACATTTCTTGGGTCTCTTCCATGTCTCCATGAATGCAGTTCAAGTACTGGCTAATTTGGGTCTTCCAATTGCTCTGCGAACCTGTCAACGCAAACAAATTATACACACATATTCATCAAAAATAAAAAAAAATTAATGTTGAATTTTTAAAAAATATGTATAATAAATTTATAAACTTACAGGAAGAAAATCCCCGTTCCTAGTCTTTTTACGTTCTTCATGGCCTTTCTAGGAATCTTTCGTTACTCCCATCTACTGCCAAATCTGATCTAAAACTACTTATGTTGGAACCATTCCATATCATAATACTCTAATCGGAGAGAGCGATCTTGGGGCTGGACTCCGGCTTTCTTAATCATAGCAGTGATCAACCCACCGTAGGGGAGATATTTTCCTTTGTATTCACGGCCTTGAGCATGCTTATAATGATAGTAAACCCAGAGTTTATCTTCTCCCTCTCCATCACGTAGTAAAAAAGTATTAGATTACCGATGGTCGGCTCACATGTGTGACAACCCTTGGGCAACACATTCAAGAATATCCATTCATAAATCAAGTGTTGCTCAACCGTAAGGAAATTGGGCCCGCAGTACTTCCATTGCGATGGAAATATTTGCTAGCCATGGCTACAGAGTCTAATGGGATGGTTTTGGTGACCGATGACCAACTTTGTTGGTGATAGATTTCTAGGGGCCCATGAGAATCGTCGAGTATCATTTTCTCAGGGGAGGTGTAGGTAGATCCAAGGGTCTCATCGATTGTATACTCAGTAACCACGAATATTTTGCCATGGACCATAGTAACATTCCTATTATTCATGCCTTGTCCTAAATTAGTATAAAATTGAATCACCTCGTCTACATACACATTTTCCTCAAAGCATAACGAATTCTCTAGGTGTTGAATCTTAAAAGGGTCTAAAAAGTCACGTAGAATCAAATCGAATATCAAAGATGCTCTAATCACTTTGGAATTAAACACCTTACGTTTGGAGAATTCAACATACCTCTCCCCTGCTTCTCTTCATCTCTAATTCACCATTTTATCATCTATTAATGAAGTGTGTATGTTCATGTATATTACTCTTACATTCCTTTGATACTTGGTAAATTATTACTTCATTTTCTCAATATTGAGAGGGGAGAAGCTCATTTGCTATTCTACTTGAAGGTGAGTAGTCTTTATTCAAAATGAAGCTCCCACTGGTTTGATGTAAAGGTTAGTGGCTCTAAACCCTAGATTTTTAGAAGGGTAATAATGGTTTCTTTAATGGTTGATAATTTATAGGGATTTTGATTATATTAATAGTTTAATGTGAATTTTTAGTGAATATCTAATGATTGTGAGCTAGGTCGTACCATGGGTCATGATATTTTGTATTATATTTAGTGTGTGTTGGTTGTTTACATAGAGTAAAAATTTGAAGATGTTCGATGTCGATCTCATGTATACAATTTTCTTCAATACTTTGGTTTATGAAGTTAGTGCATGATGAATTAGAGAAATTGTGAACGTAGCCAACCCGCGATATTGGAATTTTGTTTCGATGACGATGATGGATCCGACGAGGTAGGAATAGCCAAAACATATTGTAGAACATTGGAACGTATGATGGCTAGAAAAGAGTTAACTTCATTGGTTTTCAACCAGTCGGGCAAGTGTTTGTCCAAAGAACGTGCAAAGTGGTCTAGTTGGGTCACGAAATTCGAAAAAACAAGGGTAGACACAAAGTATGATAATTGGCATGAGGTACCGAAAGGATATAATAAGACCTTATGGATGGAGTGCAAGGTACCGTTATTGGCTATAGTGATGTTGCCCACCTAATTTCTCATTCTCTTCTTCTACAAATTTAGTTTCATATATTGTTGCTCCCATCGTTTTAAATCCTCATAGAGACCCTTTGAAATTGATACCCCGAATATAGATATAAGGAATAAGGCAACGACTATGATGTGCAAGAGTTGGAGGGAATACGAATACACTTTGTCAAGGGACTACATATTTTCTTCGCAGAAAAGTGATCACCCATGGATAACGTACACACACATTCAACCGGAGAGTTGAGAGATCCACAGGAGAAGGGATTTGGAGAATGATTCTAACGTTAGTGGAGTTAAATTAAATTTACAAAGTATTTAGATTAACATGTCTTTAGTGTTGACATGGATATAACAAGCTAACATAGGGTACGAAGGAAATAAAATAATGCATTGTCGGTTTGAATGTAATTCCTAACATAGGGCAATCAAGGCCAGGATGACCAAAGAAAAGGCAAAGGCTGAAATTGAGAGGTGTGATCTATTCCTCATTGACTTGGGAAAAATTAAAGAATGAAGAATTAGAAGGGAAATTCATATCCACGGGTAAGCACAACATTCTTTGTGAGGCAACAAATAAACCCAACCACCCGGGCTGTGTTAAGGGAGTAGTGAGTTCTTGACACAACGAGAGGCATTTGGCTTAGCTTGTTCATTTGATCGTGAACAACCATCACAGATTCACACATTGCGTCAACAAGCGCTTCTCCAAGAGAAACGAATGGAGCAACAAGACATTCTCATTCGTAAGTTGATCTAACATATTGGCCTTGCTCTTCCAGAGAATTTTGATGATTTGACACCCCATTGGACTATGCCATCAAGAGGATCACACCATTCTCCTAAAGATGTTGAGGTTAATCAAGAGGCAACTATCCAAAATCCTAAAAATGAAATCGACAACCTCGACAAGGTCATCCTCACAGGTAATAAAAAAGGTACACATTTCACTTATCAAATCATTAATACGATGATTGTGTCATATTTAAAAATTGTAACTGGTGCATTGTAGGGTTCACACGTGTGTGGGTTATACATTGATCAAGACATGGATGGTAGACTACTCCACGTAGCTGATGGAGTTTTGCACGAGTTTTTGGAATATCATCACACTGTACCAGTTGCAAAAGGTTTGTCGAGAGTTTCTTTGGAGAAAGCGTTGGTGAAGAGCTCCCCGTTGCCAATTCCGAACAAAGAATACAAGAATGTTGGTCCTGCTCGTGGAATGTTTCTTTTGTGGCCGCGTCAACTAATTTATGTTGATCCTATAAAGGATCAACATTTGAAAGTCACATGGCCAATAACACCTGAAGCGGTTCAAACTATACCAAAATTGGTCCAAAAGACACCTAAATCGGTCCAAAGAACATCAGACAAGATTAGACAGCCGGTTCCAAGAACACAAATCCTTAAAGACTCGCCTCACTCCGTATGAGTATTATGGAATTGGTTTCAACAACATGAACGCAACTTAACATACACATTTTTGGGAAACGAGTGCATATTTGGTGGGAAACGAGAAATCATTGCGCGCATATATATTTGTATATATATTTAATTAAATTTTATTATTTATTAATTTAAAATTATTTACAACTAATGTGAAAATTTTCTTAATTTCGAGGTACTTGTATTTTATGTATAATCAAAAGAGAGGATGGGTTGGATACATGTTTCTGGTGATGATTCAAGAAATTGGTTGTACAAACCAAGATAGAATTGACTACTTTCGGAAAAATCATGGAAGGAATGATATGAAACTATTCATTGCGCCCTACATTAAAAGTTTATAGTTACGATTTTCATTACGTTTACAAACAACATTATTTTAATTTTTGTGTTTAGAGACCATTGGCAGTTGATCATGATCGTTCACGAAAAGAAACAGTTTGGATCCCTTTCACTTCCAACCATTGGAAGCATTTGTCAAGATTTTGGTGTCGACTATGAAGGATAATAGCACACAAGGTAAAATCAATTTTGAAGTGGTCGAAATCAAGGTGTAATACAGAACTATTGCTTCTTTTTTTAGTGGGATTTATTTAAGAGTTTCTAGACGTTTCAAATATTTTTTTGTTTTAAATCAGTACAATAAACCAGTACAAACATGGGAGTGCGTAGGGGTGGGCAAAAAAACCGAAAACCAAACCGAAAACCGAATTATCCAAATTCGAATAACCCAAACCGAATTTAATATACGGTTTTTGGATATCCGAATTGAATAAACCGAATTCTGATTATGGTTTTTGGATCGATTTTGGATATTAAAACTCAAACCGAAACCCGAACCGAATACAGAATTGTAATTAAATAAATAAATATATAATAATTAAATTTTAAAATAAAAAATAAATTTAAGAGAACCAATTTTTATATTTAAAAAATTATCCGAAACTCTAAATCCTAAGTAACTTTGGGGTAATAAGTAAATAACATAAGTTACCATAAGTAAATTTGTGGAGTGCTTGAAGGTGAATGTGAATGTGGAGTGCTTGAAGGTTTGAAGAATGTGAAGGCTTTGAACATGAATATTAAAACGAACTATTTTTCTTTAATCTTAAATGTAATGTTAAAATTGTTATGATTGAATTTGTATTATACTTGTTGGATTTTTATTTTTGAAAACTTGATTTTGTTGATGTTGAAATTATATTACATATGTTTACTTAATTTTATATAAAATTATTCGATTTTAGAAATTATTTTAAAAAATTTACAGTCAATTCGGTTTATTCGGGTTGAATTCGGTTTCACGCCGAAACCGAATTCCAAATTCGGTTCAAATAATTAGGGTTGTTTGGGTCGGATTCAGTTTTGGGTTTTTTAGGGGCAAAACCGAATAACCCGAACTGAATAAACCGAAAACCGATTAAACCAAACCGACGCCCACTCCTCCTAGGAGTGCGACTATTACGTAAACTTGTACACAATAGAATGCATAGAAGACGTAAAGTTGAATTTACTTGAAATTGACAAGGTAATTATACATTTGTTTCTACAAATCATTCTCAGTGTCTCAAATACAACATAATATTTGCTACTATCATGCTACTCGCAGGTTCTTTCAAATACAACGATGCCCAATTCGAAAGAAGATATCAACAATGCAGGGAATTGTTTGGCTAGACATCTCATTCTCAACCGCTCAGCATCCCTTGGGAACCCTAACTCGGTATAGTAACATAATTTAGATAAATTAGTGTGATTTGAAAGTTCGGAATAGAATTGTATTGATTTTTATTCCTATCTATAGATCATTGCTTAATTAGTGTTTTCTATATATTTTTTTAGGTTGTAGAATACTTCCGCATATTGTGTTACAATCGTGGATGTGGAATGAGGCCTATTTTGAGCCGGGAATATGAATGAAATTTTGTAGTTTTACCATTGGAGTCGTACGCACTTCCGAACTTGTAATGGCATTCGAACCCTTCATTATTTTTCGAGCCGATTCACCTTTCGATCTCGAAAACAATAATCACTCGAAAAGTAGCGTCATTTGACAGAGAAGGGCCAGATTATGGGTCCGAATTGAGAAGTCATCTGCTCATTCCATAGGATAGAATTTGGTCTCTGAATTTGGTTCCGGTTCCGGAACCCCATGACCTTCTGAGGCTTCCATCGTCCCTTGAACATACATTCCGAATTTGGAACGTATGTTCAAGAGCTGATGGAAGGCACCTAGGTTATGAGTTCGGACCCTATTAAAAGTGGTTCTTCCTGCCTTTCAAAGGCGGTTCATAACACCTTTAGTTGATGTTTTTAAAGGTGGTTTTCGGAATTGCCTTGAATTGGCGACGATCAAAGGCACATCTAGAGAAGACACTTTATGGTCCGATATAACCATTTTTAATGGCACCTTGCCCACTAGTGAGTATATCTTTTGATTTTAAACTACTCGTATGACTTATATGTGAATATTAGTGTTTAGAGGACAACTCAAATTCCCTAATCAACTAGCCTATGTAAAGGTTTGATTTTTATGATTCTATGAATCACAATAAGTTTGAGTGTAGGAGATTAAATTAATGAACAAAATCTTGTGTTCTTGATTCTGCAAACAGCTTCTTTAGTTCTTATATGCT
>JAULKJ010286731.1:0-12658 GCA_032355405.1 Rubia balearica | reverse complement strand
CCAATCACCCTAGCCTAAACTCCCAGAAATCGTAGCCCCGCGCGCCAACCTTTGTCGTCCAAAAACCCTAGCACCACCATTTTCCCAGCTCATCTCTAATACCATCTCCGCCACCATCGATGTAACCCTACCCGCCGCCTACTACCCATCCCCACCGCAAAGAAACCCTAGCCCCACCGCCCACCTTTTCTGTCCAAAAACCCTAGCACCACCTTCTTCCCCGCCCATCAATGCAACGTGCCACTGGGCCATTGGAGCAAGTTCGCGCCACCTCCCCACCGTGCCATGACCATCAGAGCGAACACCGCACTACCAGAGAAGAGAAGAGAACACCATGCCTTCTCGCGACAACAGATAAGACAATGTTGTTTTCACAGATCTTCTTCATCATAGTTTTGGAGAAGGCCATAGAAGGCAAAAAGGGAGAGAGGGAGGCGGTCGGACACAGAGAGAGAGTGAAAAGCGAAGATCAGAGGAGAGGGGCAGAAGAGAAATGGGAGAGGAGAGGTGGATGAAAAAAGAGAAAGAGAGGATTAAGGTTGTCTTTTCCATGTATATTTTTAAATTAAGGGGTATAATGGTAATTTCACCTATTTCCATCCAAATTTACCATTGACATTTTTTCCAATGAAGTCCAGGGTTAGATTTACACTTCCATATTTTACAAGGTTATATCTGCACTTTCGAACAAAACATAGGGTTAAAAACATACTTTTCTCTTATTTTCTACATATTGTTCGCTGCAATTTTTTCAGTCGATGGTTAATGATTTTCCGTTGATGTTTTGCTAGTTATAGTTGATGTTTATGATTTTTAGTTTGATGATCATATTGATTTTTTTATTTTTTTTGCAGATTGTAGCTGGCAGGAACATGATGGGAAAAAGTTGGACAAAAAAGTCCCTGAAAAAATATTAGAGATAGTCTCTGTAAAATTATTAAAGATAGGTCCCTAGAGCTAAAATAAAGTTAGAATTGCATAAATTCCCCAGCCTAAAGTTTAGCCTGCCTAACAGAAGACAATCTTCATAAATATATTTATGATACATTACACTATGAAGTACTTATCAGACCCTATCATTTTTACATTAGTGGTGATTTAACCCTATATTTTTCCTAAAGTGTTAATTTAGCATTGTCTTATTGATAAAAGTACTGATCTAAACCAGTCACCATCGGTCGGCGGCGGCAACCTCCGTTGACCTAGGTTAACCGCGTTAACCCGCGGAAGGGTTTGAGCACTTTTTGGAAAGGATAATATCATCTTTTTTCCATTTTTCAATTTTTTAAATTTTTTTTCAAAGGAGTATAATGGTTATTTTAAAGAATTCCGACCACAATTTGGTTTTCATGGTTAGATTGACACTTTTGACCAAAACATAGACTTATATTTACACTTTTATATTTTACAAGGTTATATTGGCACTTTCAACCAAAACATAGGGTTAAAAACATGATTATTATAGTAGTATTTAAAATATTTAAAGGGACAAACGACTTGGGAGATCCCTGAACTCCCTCCACCATTCACCTTGCTTCTTTTTCTTTTTTTTGAAAACTTTTGATCTCTCAACTAACAAAAGTGTTGAAACGTGGCCCTTCCGTCCAGTCAAAGCATTAAACTTGGTCAAAATGTTAAATTAAAGGGCAAAATGGTCATTTTCATTTTTCCTATTTCTTTTTTCCATTTCCTTTTCCGTTTCTTTTTCTTCTCCCCTTCCCCTTCCGTTTCTCGCTACTACACTCCCACCGCCTCTTCCCTTTACCTGCCCCCTCTCCCCTCATCCCGCCGCTTTACTCTGCCACAAAATCCCCCTAGTGCCACCATAAAAACCCCAAAACCTTCTAGCGCCACCACAATAACATGCCGAGTTCGACGATTCCTTCACTCATCAACCCAGTTCCAATTTTGACAATTTTGACCTCATCAACTCAGTTTTGAATATGATGGTTCCGCCACTCATCTACCCACAAAAAGAAATTCAACAAAACATGGCCAAGAACACCATGTTGACGATGGTGGAGGATTGCATCAAACACTATGTTTACGAAGGTGGAGGATTGCATCGAACACCATGTTGATGATGGTGGAGGATTGTATCGAATAAACACCCCATCGCCCCAAATTGCATCGAATCAATGTTGACAAAAGTTGAGGACCGAGGCGAGGGAAACCAGTGGTGGGGAACGAAGTCGGAAGGAGGCGGTGGTGGAGGTGAGTTGACGACAATGATGACTGTGGGTGCTGTGGGTGTGGTGGAGGAATGGATTCGGGAGCGGTGGGCTTTGGTGGAGTAAAGCGAAAACTGTGAGTATAGTGTAGGAGGGATGAAGTCGGGAGCGGAGGGGGTGGAAGGAGAGTGGCGATGAGTGTGAGCAGCGTGAAGGGTAAGGTTCAAGCATGGTGGAGGTCTAGGCGGAGGGGCGGATGAGGGCTGCGATAAGTGTAGGACTCAGGTAGTGGTGATGAGGGCAGATGAAGTGGAGGACGGGCGGATGAGGGTAAGGTTCAGGCGGTGGTGATGAGGGCGGTCGGTGGAAGAGCAGTGGGTGGGTTGTGGGAGGGTGTTCTATCAGAAGGGGTGGAAGGGAAGGTGGGGGGGGGAATGAAAACTAAAAATGAAATGAAAAATGAAAAAAGAGAAAAGGAAAATAGAAAATAAAAAATGACTAATTTACCTTTAAAATTGATGTTTTGACTGAATTTGATACTTTGACCGAACGGGAGGGCTATAGTTCAACACTTTTGTTAGTTTAGAAACAAAATTATTCAAAATAAATTTGGAGGTGGGGTGTCAAAGGTGAACGATGAAAAGATTTCATACACCTCCCAAGGCATTCACCCAATTTAAAAACTAATATATACTTTATTTTAAAATTATTTCACAATATTTTTAATTTAAATTAATTTATTAAATTGATTTTCCTAAAATTGAATTTACCTTCCATACAAGAAAAGACATATTAAATTTAAAATTTTACTTTTAATTTTAAAATTCAATTCAAATTGTGAAATCTTGAGAGACTACAATTCATTATTCTCAAATAAAACTTTGATAAATTCAAATTTTCAAATTTCAAATCTCAAATTCATAGAACTTGCCTTTCAAATATGTTCCCATCGTGTTCAATTTTTTATTATGCATCTTACCAATATGGACCATTCAAATCATATTAGACCTTTGTCTTTTATATTTATTAAAATTTCAAATCTCACTTTTTGGAAACTGTCTTTCCAAAATATTTGAATTTCTATCGTACGCAGCTGTTAGTATGCATCTCACACCGAAATGGAATGTTTACATCAGATTACACATTTATAAATGTTTATTTATGAGCCCCACCTAAATTCAAAAGCTCTCAAAACCCTTGCCCTAAAACTCTCTCCTAGATACAAATTCCAGGTCACCTCCAAAATAAAAATCCAACTCTGGGGGTCATCTCCGCCACCAGATCCTGCGGTCAGACGTCCCCTTTCCTCTTTTCCTGTAGTTTTTTCCTTTCTATATGGTAGATAGTTGTAGATATAAAGTTGGGTCACTCGACAGAGAAGAAGTTGGGCCGGATTATTTGATGGAAAAGAAGTTGCATCGCATGACCATAAAAATTAGGGTAGGTGGCATGCGACTCAGCTAAGACGGCTCTGGTCAAGCGCAAAGAATGAGAAGGGTCACTCGATGACGCACTATAAAGCATGATCAACGGAAGACCAACCATAGGCAGGGAAAAATGCCCAAATGGTTTGTTCAGCAATGGTGATGGGTTTCCGGCTGCAACCAAAAAAATCCATACCGTGGCAGGTACATGGTCTAATTCATTGAAAAATAGGAAAATGAGTCTTCCTGTGGTAATAAGTATTCATTGAATGGAGTTTTCAAACGTACATAGGAGTTTCCATTGGCTTGCACCACCACATCTGCAACCATTTTGAAGGGCAATGGTCCCTAGGAGGTTTCTAGTTCTGAGCTCCAGAAGATTTGCACTATTAATTGGCATCTGAAATGACAGTAGGGTTTAGTTATTATTTTGATATTTTTATTTTTTCAGGTTTAATGTTGGTAATCTCGCGACTCCGGAGAGATTTAGGTGTCTCCGAACCTCTGATCAGAGCAATCCAGCAATAACTTACAAGACAGATTTAAGTCAAAATTTTAGAACTATGGAGTTGTGGCAACTAGCAGGGATTACACCTACCAACCCTAAATTAATATGGAAGCATCGTAATATCGTACTGTTTCAAAAAAATAAACTGACAACTCATGCCCTTGACACTAATCTAATATGTGCTTTTCCACCGCTGAAATCAGTAAAAATCTCACCAAATATAAAGCTGCTGCAACCAGTGAAGATGCCCTCAAAGTTTAGAAGTACGGGTCGAGTAGTCTAGTAGCAGACTGCAAATATAGCATTTGGATAAATCTAGAAATTTTTCATAGATTGACAAGTTCATATGTGGGAGGGTCAACCCCACATAAAAATAATGCTGGTGATCTCGCGACTCCAGGTGATGTGCTCGAGTTTAGAAATATTATTTCTAATTGTTAGCTTGGGAATGTAATCTGGTACAATGATGTAACAATCATCAAATTAACGAGTAATATTTATTTATATTTTGACATAGAATAAGTTTAAGAGCATCTCTTATTATATTGTATAAAGGTTAGATCAATCATGATAAACTTCGTTTCTATAATTTGTGTTGTTAAATTATAAAGTAATTATTTCACATTTCGATATATGTTTTAAATTTTTTATGAATTATAAAAGTTTCATTGTGATAAATACAAATAAACAGCATTTTATTAATTATACTCCCTTTGTCCCAAGTTAAACTGCACTTGTACTATTTATTTAGTCAAAATTGACTAATTTAAACTATAAAATTCTATTGATATAAGTAAGGATATTATCATGTGACATACTGTTATGTTCGTCTTAATGTGTATTTTCATAATAGTATTTTTAATAATTTTTAATTGTACATAGTTAAAGATATTAATGGTAAAATATTTTTTTAGTCAAAATTCAAAGTGTGCAATTTAAATTGAGGCAGAGAGAGTTTTAAATATAAAATAATTTATCTAACAATGTAAAGGTTCAAAACAAAACTTTATCAAAAAAGTTTATATCAGACTAAACACTAATAAATGTCTAGTTTATAACATAACATAAGTACTCATTCTCGGCCATATGTGCACACTTTTTTGTCACATTTCTCAGGTCATGTTTGACAATAGATAACTTTAGGTACGTATACTAAAGATGTCGTAAATTTTGATATTTAAAAATGCATGATACAGGAAATCTAAAGATATTTCACATGAAGATATTGATATCTATATACTAGTTGAAATTTATGATGAAACGTGTTTTGAGAAAGTTGATAAAAAACTTTGCAGATTTGATTGGGACAAAGGAGTACAAATGTCTCCTCAAGTGAAGTGGGAAGGTGCGGACTGGACTAAAATGAAGATGGGTGAACTGATGATATTTTTGAGGTTTAAAGAAAATATCAATGTTGCTATCACATTGCTAGATAACCTCAATTTTTTAGGGAGTACTCTTTTTATAAAGTACCAGTGCTAGATTCCAATACAATCAATAAAAAGACAACATAACCTCATCTTTTGTTTCACGAGTGTCTCTTCCCCAAACCAAAGAGGTGATTTTATTTCTATATTTTTTATTAACCCAAGAGATGAATTATATTCCCTGCGTGAAATAACAAATTCACGAGAAGTTTAGAGCTTTGATAAAGTTTTTATAAGACTGTCTCGTAATAAGAATAAGGATTAATGTGTAATATAAAAAATATATATTTATGAATATGGTTTTGAATAAAATTTATAATTTTTTTGAAAAATAAGGGGTTCTTGAGTGTAAATATCACTTTTGTTAGATACTGGGTGTAAATAATTGGAATATTAATGATTTCGCGTCAAAAAAATCTTACGAGAAAAGTGCATATATAACCTTATATAATTTGGCAGTGATCCGGCTATGGGTAAGGGTATAATTGTCCACCCAAATTCAACTTTTGATCCAAGGGCATTTTTGTCATTTGGGGGAGAGGAGTTCAAAGCCGGAAAAATACGGTCAATGCTGGATTTCTCACCAGAGGGCATATTTGCACTTTCATCAACTAATTAGGGTTATTTTTGTGGTTTTATTTATCCGGGGGTTATATTTGCACTTACTCAAGTATATAAGGTTATATTTGTACATATCCCAAATCTTGCTGATCAGAAATCCAGTTGCAAAACTTCCGAGTTAAAATTTTACCCCTATTCTCGCTCATCGCGTGTATTCTTTGTTCCCAAATATTTGATGTTTCAATCAAATTTTTGATATATTTTTAAGAGATTTTTTCCCTAAAATGATTTTGTTAAGTTAAAATTTAATGTTTTGATATAAAATATTGTGTTTATGTGTTAAAAATTTGACTCTTTATACACTTTGACTCTATATTGCGATATTTTAATCTTAGTTTTCAAACTTTCAACTTATACTAATAGAGTGCTTTCCCAGAATGGGTTCACTCTTTCCCGATGCTTATCAACCTCATTTATGTATGAATTATTTCGTTTCTTGTGATTTATTCATTTGTGCTCATTTTTGTTTTGTATTCTCAAAATCCACAGTTTGTTGCCAATGCTTTGGCCTAGTTGGCTCTGTTAGATTTGGTGGTGGAGTTTGACATCATCCAGGCTACTGAGATTCGAGTTACTAGCCTGGGGGCTACTCTTCGATATAAGGACACTTTAGAGGTAGTGAATTAAACTTGCAAACTTCCTGCTCTACTCTCACCACTTTGAGATTTGGCCTTTTGTTGACGTGGGGACTCAGAAGGAGCTCTTCTGGGCATTTTTATGACAAGGTTGTGAAGACCCAAGATTTTAATGGGTTCTTCTAGAAAATCGTACAGTACACTCTAGCTTATAGTAAGAACCAGGTGGTTGGGGAGTTTTTCCCAGATACTTGAGGATAATAGAGGGCTTTTTTCCCCTTATGTTTTCCCTAATGCTGGAAAGGTTCTAAAGGATGCCTAGTGAGCTGGGATTCAAGATGGAGGGATTTATCTTCCTCTCTTTGACCATCTAGGGAGCTTGTCCCAATCTATGACGATCGACAAAGTGAAGAAGGTTAAATCCTAAGTGGAATGAGCCCGTTCTCAGCCCTACTATACGGAATATTTCTTCCCTTGGAGAAACTTTTGTAAGTCTCCGGGAATTTTTCTATCCCAAAGGGAGAACTTTGTTGTAGAGTGGCGTTTTTCCGCTTTAGGAAGTTTTTCATCATGGGGAGAACTAGGAAGGTGGAATGGTTCTTCTGCTGCAGGAATTTTTTTATATTGTAGGAAAAAATTATTGTCACGTTCGTCCGTTTCAAGGAGTTTATATCATGTGTGGAGAGCTTATAGTTTAGGATGATTCGTGCACTTTAGGGAGTTTTTCTTCCCACAGGGAGAACTAAAATGTGTTGATCATTCGTCTATTTTAAGGAGTTTTTCATCCCTTAGGAAGTACTTGTAGTGTAGTGAATCCATCTTCTGGTGAGATGCTCTTTGTTGTAGGACAGGGCGTACTCTAATGGGATTTCAACCTTTCTTGGAGACCACCTTCTGATGAGACACCTCTTTGTTGTAAGATGAATATCCATTCATGGGATTTCAACCTTTTTGGGAGATTGCCTTCCGATGATATGTCTCTTTATTGTAAGATGGCTATCCTATGATGAGATTTCGTCCTTTTTGGAGACTCCATATGCAATCTAAACGTAAATTTTTATTTTAAAAATATGTGGCCTTAGTATTCCTTTTGGGTTTAACAACTAAGGGGATCAAATTGCAAAGAGAAAACCCCTATAGTTCCTCTTGGGGTGAATGTCTCCCTGGGCATAAAAAGGAGTGTATTCAACCAATACTCTTTTTCCCAGGGTAAGCTATGACCTGATTATGAAACGTGAGTTTATCATAAAGATTGTCGACTTCAAGAAGCCCAACTTCAACTTATTGGAGATCAATAATTGGTGACTAATCCGCCTTAGTTGATTTTTTTGTCCTCTCTTTGTTCGATGGGCGATCATCATATGATGGAGTTCGATAAAAGTGGGGAAATTGCATTTGAGTTTTTTAAAAGTAAAATTCATAATTCCCTAATGTAATGACCCAATTGATAGTAGTAGTTTCATGGAGTACATGACCATCTACAGTAGTTTCTGATAAGGGTGCTTCTAAGTTAGAATTGTCTCCTCTCTTGTTACAACATCCTTGAACTGATCTGACTTCTTTTTCTTATTAAACTCTTTCTCAGTTATCATCATGAAATGCAGGGTCATTCATTGTTCTTCTATTACTAAGGTGATACCCTTCTCCGACAGTCAGTTAAACACCTAATGGTAGGGGGACGAAATGGCTTTAGCCTTATTCATTCAAGTTCGACCAAGGTTGACACTGAAAGGTAATGTGGTGTCAATGATGGAAAAGTCACACATCAACATCTTCACTTTTTCTGCCTTCAATCATCACAGGGAGGTTAATTATGCCGATTGGGAATGTGGCCTTTCCTACAAACCCTAGTAGAGGATACACAAATTTCTGCATCTTATGCCTTATGATGCCCAACTGATCGAAGAAACTAGTGAACATGACTTCTGCCCAACTTCCATCATCAACGAAGACTCTCTTTACAAGAGAGTTCTCTATGTTTGTAGAAAATACTATAGGATCAGAATTGGGGGAGGTATTTTGGGGGACAACATCGACATTTGATAATGTAATGACTTCTGCTAGCCTGGAGAGCTTATCCCTAGATTCTTTTGGTTGCTTCGATAGGCTTCATTTATTCATTGATGTACTTAACATACCATCAATGGTGATCCCATTTATTATGTTTGCTATTTGGCCGTTGACTAGAGCTAGCTCTTTATCTTTTGCATGATGCCGATCCTACACCGATCCTTCCTTCTTTCTTGTTAGTTACTTCCTGCAAAAAGTTCGAGTCACTTTGGCACTATTTCTTTCCTTTTGGGAAATCCTCCTTCTTAGGAGGATAATCAGTATATTCTTGGAACATTCCTCGAGCAAGAAATTTCTCAATCATTGCCTTCAACGGATAGAATTCATATGTGTAGTGCCCTTATCCTTAAGGTAGTCGCAGTACCCTGTCGATTATCCCAGGATTATTCTATAGATAGTGTTGCAGGAAAACAGTGGCTAATAATGGCTAAGATGCTTGCCTTAGATATGTTCAATGGGGTGTGCGACTCGAATCATCACTTTGGTAGATCCGAGCCTTTCTCTTACTTCTCTGATAAATCCCTTTGATCGGTTTTATCATTATCTCTATACCTTTTGGTGAGTTGCTCAAATTTGGAACATTTCTCCATAGTGGCTTGGAGCTTCTACATAGAAGATGGAGAGTCAGCCACCGATTTTTCGTATAACTTTTCATCGGTTATTCCATTCATGTATCCTGAGATAACGATGGTATTCATTATTCTAATACAGTCTATGATATCTTCTATGTAGCGCCTGTAGAAAGACACAATTGACTTGTTAGGTTTCTGCCGAAGGTTAAGCAGGTGTGTCATTGTCTTGGTAAATTTATTCAATTGGTAGAAGTGCGTATGCAAGCTTAGATTGAAGGAACGATTATCGGTGATTTTTCCTCTTGGTGAGAACTGGAACCACTGAAGGGATTTACCCCTGAGGTACGAACCCACTGGCTTGCATATGGTGTTAGGAGGGATGTCTCGCGATCCTATGACCTGTTGATAGGTTATCAAAAACTGCTATGGATTAGACTCTCCATCATAGGTAGGGATACTATCCAAGAGCTTATGCACTGGATTTTAAGGGGCTACTGCTATTAACGGTGAATAGATAGGTTGCCTGCAGTTATATGCTCTAAGTCATTATTGATCACGTTGGAATTCTTATCATCTACGATATTTTCTGCCATCCATGCTTACTAGTGTGAGCTTGGGTATAACCCATCATCGTTGTATGAAAGAGTTACGTATGTCGTTTAAGCCAGAGGCTTTGGGATAAGCCAGACTCGTCCTTGGTTATTGTACATGCACCTGTCGATGTTTGAAGTGGTCCCTTAGTCAACAATGGTTGACCAGCGAGAGGCTTGATGCTTCTAGTGGTATTTGTCCCCAGAGTGAGGTCAACTCGTGCAGTAGTGATCAGAGCTGACTGTATCTGTTGTATTATCAAATCTTGTGCTTGTTGCATCTGCTTTAGTGCTGATGCCCGTGTTTCTATCTGCACCATTGGGTGCGGCTACATCGTTTATTTTTCTTGTGTAGGTGTAGGCACTTGAATTTGCATGAAACCTAGTATTCCCCCATTAGGAATTACATGCCATTCTTTGGTATACACGAGATTCAACTAGTGTGAGGGTTTAGCTAATAATGGAAAATGCCTTCAACTTCCTTTGTAAAAGCGAGTTGCACCGTTCTTCTACGAATATGGTGAAGCCCGACCTGGTTTTCCAAATGAACTCCTGCCAATGTCTTGTTCTCTTGTATCCAATAATGTTTTGTACACATCTCTAATATCTTATGATTCTTATGTCACAGCTTGTTCACGAGTTTCTCCGTCAGTGATAGGATCAGCGAGTGGTACCGTGGTGGCCTTGAGATTGATTGATGGATTTCTCGGGGGTGACAAATTGATCATTGTATGTTGATTAGTTAGAGATTGTGGATCAGTTGTCGTTGGCGGGTTAGCCCTTGGTGGAGGACTAGTATCCTCCTGAACCAGGTGTCTTCTGTGAATTTGATTAGAAGCGACATGTGAGTTTCCCTTCTTCTTAGTTGCTCTTCGATAACATTGAACAAAGAACTCGGTTATTGATAATCGGGTCCCACGAGGTATGCTAATTGATGCATGTAAAATTGTGATCTGGTAGACAAACCTTGCTTGAATGAGCCAAATCTGCAAAACAGATTTCCCGCAGGTCGGAGGAAGAATCTCCTATGCCAAAGATGGACGAAAAGCATTCGATCTGAGTATCGAGAGTTGACTGCAGAAAGAATGAATACCTTGGTATTTTTAGAGGATGATCCCTAAGATATATCTCAATCATGGTGGGATGAATATGCATTTTAAATGTAACAATATTGTCTTAACATGATAATGTGATCATATATTTATTATACCATAATTGTACATGTAAAAGAGGTGTGATCCGAAAGTAGAATCTGATTTGGAGATTTTCCCTTTGGCTGTTGAGCTTCAGCCCAACTAGAATGTAATGATATAATATAGCAGCATGGCTTGCAGCCAGAATTGGAGATTCAACTCTGATCCTTATCAACTTCAATTTTTTTATAAATATTAATCTTTTTTTTTGTTTTTTCCCTTTCTTCCTCAGCCGAACTCCAACCCAGCTCATCCTCCTATTCAGTGCCGCCACCACCACCACCACCTTTTTTGTACAACATTGCCAATTTCAGTACGACGTTGCCACCACCTTTAGTGCTCATCTCCATTGCCCAACGATTCCAACCCCCAACTTCAGTAAAATACACTAAAAATTGAACCCAAAATCGAGCAATTGGGTTTCATCAATCATGATCTTTGTACTATTCTGAAACAAATAACTTAACATAGGGGAAGAGGTATCGAATCAAAGAAGCATTGCTTGACGGGTTTCCGATGTCGCAGTGAAATCCATCCCCTAGCCAGCTACCTTTCGAGGAACAGTAATCGTTGTTGCCCAAACACAGGTGGCAGTACCAAAAATGCTCATAGCATCGAACACAAGTGGGAGTAGTGGGTGGAGGAAGGGAGAATGAATTTGATTATTTATTTTTTAATTAGTAGGCTTTAAAATTTCACATCAAACCCTACAAAATTTTATACAATTTTAAAAATACTAATAGTATATTTAGAATATCAATGAAATCCTTTATAAGTAAAAAAAGATTAAAAAATGCGCAATTAATTAAATTCGTTTATAAGTAAAAAAAGATTAAAAATTGCGCAATTAATTAAATTCGTCTACTCTAATGGCACTTATGGTGAAAAAGATCATATGTGTGGATTTTCTAAAATTCAATGATCAAAAGTAATCGAAAAGTTATTTAATGATCAAAACCTGTCTATTAACTTAGTTTGATAATAATAAGAAGAAAAAAACACTTCACTCTTGATTAAAAGATGAACCACTTTAGATATTTAAGATTTACCCTTAATACGTTAAAAAAGCTGAGCTAATATTCACTTTGATATTAAAGATTTGATTGTCGCATTGAATCAGGAACGCCAATAGTGGTAATGTGTTTTCATTGCATTTTAAAGTTTTTTTTAGTGTAGTTGAAATAACAGCCCGTCTATTGTGAGATCATTTTATGGTGAGACAAAGAATAAATTTGTTGAATTCGCGACTAAAAATAATCTCATTCTCTGGCAAGCTTCAAACCGCCTTAACCAACGTTCCGTCGCTCCTTCTCTGTTGGGAGGTCATCGTCTTACCTCTCAAAAATATTATTTTAAGCTCTTTTTGCTTACTAACTACAATTAAGTAGATAGTGGCAAGTCGGGGTCGTCCAAAGAAACAAGGGATATTTCTAAGTGTTTGCTCATACAATGCTAAATATTACGCTAGATATATAGATATACATACATATAAAAGCACATAAAGAGG
>JAULKJ010286722.1:0-12658 GCA_032355405.1 Rubia balearica | reverse complement strand
CTTAGAGCACGTAGGAGGCTCACTCCATTCTGTGTGACTCATGTAGGAGTCTCATCCCATTTTGTATGAGACAAAGTTGTCATATTAATGACACGGAATTAAAAAAAATATAACCATATAATTAATTAAATGCATCATTATTTTATTAATTACAAACATATAAAAAACATCCTTTTATACGGAAATATCATTCAACTCTTTTTTTCTTAAATTTAAAATCGTCAATAAGGGTACATTTAAACTAACCTTTTAGGTTGGTCAGATTTACTAAAAGAGTAAATATGATTCCACTAATCTCGCAATTCTAGCTCCAACCCTTTATATTAATGAAATTCGCCAGACATTTACAGTCGAGTGATCTTTAGATCAACATATGGGATGATCTCATTTACACAAAAGTGCTTGCTAATTATTATATTTTAAACAAAAGCATGAGTGGCAACAAGAGAGATACACAAAGGTACTACTAAAATATTACAGAATCAAAAGTTTGAGTGACAATCAGTGATCTCTAATGTGTAGTAGTAACATCAATCCAAAACCACTAAACAAAACCAATCGCAAATAGTAGCATCAAAATAAACGGACATTAATTATCCATAAAAAAAATTATGATCAAAATCAAGACAATTACAACGAAGAAAATTAAAGCTCCCCTACTAAAAGTCTGGCCAGTCTTCATTAAACCCATTCAAGACTCTTTCACAAAACTAGAAAACCTAACCCGGCAAAAATATGTTTTGATAGATGTATAGGAGTCATTGAAAGTTCCAAGAAATGTCTGTAAATTCAAACCCGAGAGGATATTGAATAAATTATCCAAAAGGTAAATATAACCGAATAATCAATCTAACTTTCCTGAAGCATCCCATCAGTCCGATCTAGAAATATGATTTGAATCCTCATGTCCGGAATTGCCAGAAATTCGTTGTTTAATAAATATATCTGAAGTCAATAAGTTTTTCCGGACCGTTTTACCAGGAAAGTGTTACCAGAAAAAACATACATTGACATAGACAATTCTAACTAATTGAAACTAAATAGATCATTTTTAAATGCTACAGTTTACAAATGGAATGAAGGAAAAAAACAACAACCTAATTATCATCTGTTAGCATAAAAAAAGAAATTTAAAGAAACCCTCAGTTATGGAGAGTTTAAATTACCACTAAATCAAATCCAGGCCAATTTAGATTAACTTTAGGTTAACTCTCGCAACTCTAGCTCCGCTTACACTAATTAATTTTAGCTCTAAACTAAGTAACTAGCCCATTCAACCTATAGTTAATTATATTTAATTCACTATTATTCTTTTTAATTTAAATACATTTCTGTGATGATAAGTTTTTTTATGTAATCTAATTTATTATCTAGTTTATTTCATTTCAATTTAATTCATTTTAAATTACATAATCTTTATATATCTTGACTAGTCAAGAAAGATAAAAGATGTGAAATTATACGATATTTAAGCATAACTTAATATTTAAACGATAATATTTTGTTTAGTATTTATTATTAATTATTGTAAAAATCATGATCTTTTATCATAAAATTAATTAGTACTATGTAGATGTGACCTATGTTCTTATGTATTAAACAAATGTTTTGTTTACCATCAGTGTGGGACTTTTAAAATACCCTTTCACGCGCATCAGTATGATTAGGCAAGCGTGGACAGAAAGGGATTATAGGCCTATCAATGAAAATATACATACGGGCCTATTAGCCAAAAGATACATTTATTAAGCCGATCAGTGCAACCAATTAAGCTCTAAACCATGTAAGAATCAATGACTTTTATTATAAAATCAATTGGTACTATATGAAGGTGACTCGTGACCTTGTATGCTAGGTAATTAAATTGTCAATCACGAGACAATAACATTACGTTTTACATTATAAAAAATAAGAGCCAGAATGCAATAAAACGATTCTTAGTCGAAGACATAAACTGCTTTATATATATATATGTATGTACAATAAAGAAAAAAATTAAGGGAAACGTGTACAGTGCTTTTTAGGTCATAATCATATCAGACTTCCAAACGGATAAGACACAGAAACGTTCAAAAATAGTCGCCCAGAACATTAGAACAACAATTAATTGATGCCCTACCTGTATTTGTCTTAGTCCAAATGAGAAAAAGTCGTTCGGACTAATTACTTGTCTGCCTCCCATGCATTGGATATTTTCTCCAGTTTTCTCTGTGTAAAAGTCTTCCCCATCCAATAGGCTATACTTCACTTCATCTAACCAAAAATCTAGAAAACACTACTTTCACACGCATGCCTGTTGGCCGCCCTTAAACTTTTCATTTTGACAGCTTAGTGTGACTAGTAACACAAAAGATAGAGTTGATAAATTCACAAATGTCATGGACCTAGTTTGATCTCCTGTTTTAAATTTAACTTTTGTTGGTGTTACTCATTTTATTAGTGTTATTCTGCTGCATCAAACTTGAGAGAAATTGATATTCAAAGTTTTTCTATAAACTCATAAAATATATAACTATGTATATGAGAAAAATACAATAAAAGACAACTTTCAAATCATGTACAAAACATATTTCTTAAAAAATTATTTTCTTATGTTAAATTCAATGATACAGCTCAAATCAAATTTGAATAGGAAAGAAGAAGTTTAGATGGGGTAATTCTTAAAGCCACCAAACTGATCAGTACTTTGATGAACGATGTTACCTTTGTTTTTAGCTGAATCAAACAAATAATTTATCATTTGAAATTGATATATAGTGTAATTAAAATGGCGACATTAATTTATGGAGAAGACGAACCAAGGAACACGAAAGAGATAACTACTTTTAATTAGAAGTTTTCATATTAATTTTTGAATCGTGAAAGATATGGTGCATGATGACATGCTTTAAGAAAAACGACTTCAGTGACTGCTAAACTATTGTCATCGTTCACCTTTAGCCCTCCATTTTATTTTTAAACACTTTTTTCCCCCTGAACTAACAGAAATGTTAAGTTGTGCCACTTCTATCTATTCAAACCGTTAAATTATAACTTTAAATTAACTTTAAATTTTAACTTTAGTCAAACATTTAAATTCAACTTTTGTATACATTTTGAGGGGTAAAAATATCTTTTCCTACTCAACCCCAAAATTCTTTGCAATTCATAAGAATTTCTTCTTGCGCCGCATGCATGGCTCAAGAAGACATTCTTCTATATCGCAAAATAATTCTAGGGTAAAATAGGAAATGACATTTTTGCCCCTCAAAATGTCAACAAAAGTTCAAATTTAACAGTTCGAATAGACGAAAGTGGATCGACTTAACACTTCTGTTAGTTCAGGGGTCAAGAGTATTCAAAAATAAAATGGAGCGCCACAGGTGAACGATGTCAATAGCCTAGGGGTCACAAAAGTCGTTAACCCTATGCTTTATTTGTATGATATCCATAAAAGATAAATATGTTGTTGATTCATGATTGATGTTTGAATGTTATAAGGTTCTTGTAAGTACATGAAACGAGAAATTTAGAATTTGTATCATGAATTATTTTATAACGAGTTTAGCATCATATAATTATTTTTGGTATGTATTTGTGTGTCGATGAAAGTGAGAATGACATGATTTTTTAAGGTTACTTAATCTGAAGAGAAAATCTTGGTCATTTGTATGCTACAAGAACTAATGAATTTAACTGGTGTAGGAGGAGAAATAAAATTTAAAATATTTGGAGAAAATGCATAAATTACCCAATATAGTTTTAAAAGTGCCAATATAAAAGTTTTTGAAAGTAAATAAACAACCCTAAATTTTGTCAAAAGTGCAGAAATAACCCTATTTAACCATGATCGACGTTGGCTGTGAAAAATCCGGCGTTGACCATCCTAGAAATGGCCAAAATACCCCTGTATAAATGTCCAAAAAAAATTGGATGATTTTACCCTCCTAAAGTCCATCCCACCATTGGAACATAAAAATAATTCTAGGGTTATATGAACACCTGTTTTGATTATTTTTTTAGGGTTATATCAGCACTTGTTTTGAAAATTTTAGGTTGGATCAGAAATTTCTACAATCCATCCGCCCTGAAGCCGTCACTTTGGTTGTCTCCGCTTCGCATCCACTGCGATCTTCTCCCCAGAGCACCTCCAATAGGATGGAATAAAGCTCTATTATGCCAACGTCATGGTCCTGTGGAGAAGAAAAGGAGAAGGTAGTGACGTACGACTGCTTTGATGAGCATAACTGTCTTTCCATTTTTTTTTATTTTCCGAGATTTTTAGAGGGAAAATTGTATGGGTTAGTTGCTTGTATAACCTTACCTTTAGGATAAAAGTGACAATATAACTATGTAAAATCCAAAAGTACCAAATTAACCTTAACTTTATAACGAATTGTGCCAATATAACCTTCCGACCTTATTCTGGCACTGACTCACCTATTTGGCCGTTGACCGAATTAGAAAAGATAAATTTACTCTTTGGCATTTCAACTAATTTTTTTCTCTATTTTACCCCTCCAATTGCTACCCACCGCCAGCCACCACCACCTCTTCCTCCATCAGCCACCACTGGCCACCAGCCACTCTCTCCCGCCGCCAGCCACCACCTCCAGCGGAGATCATTCACTACAGCCAAGTCATATCCAAGTCAGTATACTTACAAAAACCAAAAATCCAAAACCTATGAGACTAACTCAGATGATGAACACAACACAAAAGCTCAACCTATCCACTCATTACTCTTGGTGAAGTCAATGCCAATAATAAGGTTCAAAGACTCAAGCGCGGAACGAGCAAGAGCTTCCGTCCCCTGCAAAAGGTACCAACGTTGACTTTTACATTCCACATAAGAAGCAACATAGACCCCTTAATTCACACATACAAATCGAAGCCATGGCGAAACAAAGAAGGGACAATGGACATCATATACTGAAAACAACCATTTGCTAATAATTAACAAGGCAAAAGTATACCTCATCAACAGCCTATAATCATCAGCAATCCTAGAATATCCCATGTCTAGCTTCTTATACGAGGCATGTCTTGGAGCTGAACCCCATTCCCGCTCGGCTGGGGCTATTGTAGGCCATACACTGGTACAGTGGGTCGAGAAGGATATCCCAGCCACCATCCCCACCCATCGCAGTCGGGCTCAAAACCCCCCAAATCACCTTTGTCCAACAAAATTAAGGTTTCAGAGTGAGCTGATTTGGGGCGGAGCAAATTGAGACCCCGACGGATGATACGTGAGGCCACGAAAGAGCAAATGAAGTAGCGGCGGAAAGGCCCGTTATATTGGCACATACTTCATAAAGTTAGGGTTATTTTGGCACTTTCTGATTTTACAGGGTTATATTGACACTTTCAGCATAAAGTCATGGTTATTTTGGCGCTTTACTCAAATTGTATTTTTCATGAATTCCGGTCAAAACTAACCAGAAAAGTGTATTTTTCACTTTATTTTATAATTTAGGGTACTTTTGACATTTTTAAAAAAATTAAAAGTTAGATATGATCTTTCAAAATAAATATAGAGTTATAAACATATTCCTAATATTTTGTTGTGCATAATGTATGATCATATTCTATGATCTTTATTAGATGGCAAATTTGGAAGTCGTGATCATAAGTACATATTAAAGATATTATATCACCGAGTATGTTGATGAGTGAAACATCAATAAGTGGGATAAAAAGTCTTTTTGAATCACGAAATGGGAAACCTTAATTCACACTCAATTAGATACCAAATTTTGAATTAATGAATCAAAGTGCACTATTATGAATGGCTTGAGCACTCAATTAAGCATCCCAAAAGGCTTAACTCGCTCGATTAAAATTAAAGGCGAATTTAAAGTTCTTAAAATTTTTGTGAAGGAGCCATAAATGGCAGGGTTGGGTTAGCATTGGTATGTGTTTTTGTACTATAAAAGAGGCAAGTGTACATGCATATATGAATATAAAACGTTAAAAGTCAATTGCAAGATTTTGTTACTTTACTTATTTTGGACATTCATGAAAGAACAGGCACACATGAGCCTTGAATTATGTGATTTATAAAAATGGGAAAGAAGCAAATTTGTGTATTGGTTATTGTGGCTTGTTACATTAATCATTGGTTCAAAACTTGGCTTACCAAGTGGCTCAACAAGTTACAGCAATCTTCAGTAAAGTTTTGGTTCAATCGAAAGACACCACTTGCAGATACATGAATTATCAAGAGTTTTATGTGATTCAAAGAGTACGTTTTCAATAACTGAAAATGGTGGGAAATTGTTGGATATTTTCAATGATTGAAAATATATGACTATTAATAACGAAGCGATGTGAACATTGTACATTACTAATAAACATGGCTTCAAGTTCCCAAAAGGTGCTATTTTATCTCAAGGGCCGTAAGGATCCCTGGAAGTTATTAGTTTATAAAGAGAGGAGTTGTCTTCACTTTTAAGGATATAACCAGAATATACGAACACAAAGTAAAAAACATGAGATATGAAGGAAGTACTCAATATGACAGATTACTTCACAAAGTGGAAAAATAATGATAGAGTATTATTCGTGGGAAGTGTTTCATAGGGATTTAACAAAGTATTGTTTTAGACCAATCAACCGTTACACATGGTCATTTTAAAATCGATGTAATTAATGTGATGATTTGATGTTTGTTTTTATTTATTACATCGAGATTCTTATAAGTTCAAAATATTTAAAATGTATCACAATGTATAAATAATTATATTTTGACCATGAAATTTATTGAAACAAATATTAACTGGTCTAACCATTAATTAAACTTTCTTTTTGGGATTTTGTAAGGTTGTAATAGTTTATATAATATAAATGCCATTCAAATTAAATGAGAATTAAGATACTCACTCTGGTTTCTTAACAATAATTTCCTTTTTTCTAAAAAAAATCAAGGCATGTTTGACCGCCGATAATTTTAATTTCATACATTAATGGACTATAAAATTTTACTTTTTAGAAACTACATATTGCGAAGAATTCAAAGACATCTCACATGACGTCCGTTAATAAATACAATTAAAGTTATTAATAGTTAAATATGTCTCGATAATTTCTGCTGTCAAATGGAGACAATGTAATAAAAGTAGAGGGAATGCTCTAGAAAAGAAAGACTTTCCTTCCTTCTGTGACACTAGTTTGTTGTATTCAATCATAAAATTCCACTTTCATATAGAAGGTTCCATTCAACTAGACAACATGCACTTCACTCGGACAAAAGAAAATGGGTAAACCTTATTTGGCTGTCTTAATTCAGATAAGACAAAATTTGAAAGATGAAACAAACACGCGTGGAAAACGGAGAGGCGGGCTTCACCTGGTGACGTAACGGATGACCTCATCACTATCATTGACGATGTGGTGTCGTACCAAATTACATTCCTCTAATTCTACACATGCGTATTGTGCCACTACTAAACTGCACAACCTGCGACATTTATATTCATTCATTTCAACTCAAACTGAACACTTTCTATTTTGGGCTATTTTTGCTCAAATTACAATTTCTAAACTTTGCTAAAAATGGCCTGTTTGACCTGGTCGAAAATACTCATTTTACCCCCAGAATTTTGAAAAATCAAAATTAGACTTGGGCTTTTAGAACTAGGGTTACGTGGGAGATTAGAGGTGATGTTTGGTTGTTGCTATGCATGGCCTATTTTGGCTTCCAAACTACGTGTGATTAATGTGTGGGCTCCTTGTGTCCCTATTAATTTTGAAACGCTCCCTTTCCCCCATCAGAATTTAACGCTTCTTCACAATTTTCAACACTCTACCTTATCGTTTCCTTGTTTCTCTGTCTTTCTCACTTCTTTGAGAAGGCGAATCTCAAACCTTTCTCTCTTCTCCAATCTAAACCATTTCCCTTTATCATCACAGCTTTGACACGTCCCTATCCTTCTCCATTTTTATCACGGTTTGCTTCCTTGTACCGGAATCACTGATTGCCGGTTGGTTTTGGGTTTTCGTTGAGTTTGAAACCGGGTTTCATCAGACTAGGGTTCGAAAAAACCTTCTCAACTCCCAACCCGTAAGGTCCAGTTTAAAATTTTTGAAGCATGGGTCTGAATTCATTGTTCGAACCGTGTTTGTACTATTTTTTTTGGGTTTTCATTTTTATTGTTGATTTCGTCTCTAGGTTTTCATAGATGTGGACCACAAAAAATTTGAACCAAGGTTTCCCTTTTTTGTTAAACGCTGTGTATGGATTGGGTTGTTATGGAATGATTTTCATGGTTTCTAATGGTCTTTTGTGATGTTCTCTGTGGTTTATGTCCGACCTGCAGTATATGTAACCCCTACATTATTGCATGCCATTTTTTTATCCGTACCAAGTCTAACTCGTTCCCGTTCATGTGAGACGGTTAGGGTTTTCTGAAACTTACTTTACCGGGAGTAATTTCTTGTTAAAGTTTTAATTTTTTTAAAGTTTGTTAATGTTAGTTGTTGCGAGATGTGATTGAATGTGTTTTTAATGCTCCATTTTCTCCTGTTTCATAGATTTGTAAATAAAACTATTTCTTCTGTTTTCATAGATTTGTAAATAAAACTATCGGTTGACCAAAGGTTTGATGTTCTCATTAAACGATGTGCATAGAGTCGGTTGTTATGGAATGATTTTCATGATTTCAAATGCTCTATTTTGATGTTGTATATGTTTTTTTTGCCGACATCCAGTACATGTAACCCCTAATTGATTGCATGCGTATTTTTTGTTTTGTACCGATTCTGGCTGGTTTCCCTTGTGGTGACATAGTTAGGGTTTCGTGAACACTTGACTGCTTTGAGTAATTTCATGTTCAATTTTCAATTTTGTTAAATATTTTTAATGTTACTTGGTGCGTGATCTGATGAAAACTTGACTACTGTGACTTCTGTATTGATGTTGTATGTGTTATGGAATGATTTCCGTCCTGTTTTTAGTTCTCTGTTAGAGCTCCGTCAATGCTCTGTTAGTGCTCTGTTACAGATATGTTAGTGCCCTCTTTCGTGCTATGTTAGTGTTGTGTTCTTTATTAATACTTTTCGAGCTCATTACTTTGCTGAAATTTGCTTGCATGTGTACCATGTGCTACACATTTGTTTGTTTAAAATGAAACAGTGTGAAAAAACAGTTGCTTTTCTTTCTATGTTTATGAATCAGTTACACCATGTTTTAAATGAATTTGTTTGCTGTTTTTTTTATTAAAAAATTACATTCTCCTCAGTTGTGTTTCTCATTCTGATATTCTGTTTTACAATATGATGCAACATGTTTGTTGTTGTTCCTTGTCTGATTTCTGTGTTCCATATTTATTGGACCTGATGTCTGTGACATAGTTTCTGGTTTTTGGCTATTTTTGTTCCTTTTCTTGTGATTGAAATCACAGCCTGCAGTCATTAACATAAGTACTCCTAGTGAGGAGCCCAATCAATTATCTCACTCGTGTGCCGGAGTTACAAGCTCTAAGGTGCTGATTGACACTGAAAATGGTGAGGATTTACAATCATTATGCGGCTCAATGTCTGATTCTGATAGCCACTCATTTCAATCCAATTGACTTTGGTAACTGGACTTCATGGTCATTGGAGACCCCCGTTGATTGTTCTGAGGTTGACTATCCTCCGGGTTCAGACCTCTGATAAGGGTTTCGTATTTGATAAGGAGAGTCGAGAAAATACAAATTGGTTTCTAAAGCTTGAGGCTGTTACCAATTATCACATCATAAAGTTCGGCGAACCTAGTTTCTATGAATATGGTTCATGCTATTTCCCTAAGAACTGGTCTAAAAGGGAAACGACCCAAGGAAAGAAGAAATGGTCTGTGCATCACTTGCCCCACAATGTTCTTCATGATTTGGGCCTTTTTGATAACCTCCCAGAACTTGAGAGGTATGTGCCACCTGAGCTGAAAAAGGGAAACCCTTCCAAGACCAGCTTCAAGGAACTTTTTCAGGTTGCATTTTCCCTTTCTTCAACTAATTTAAATTTTACTTTAATGCTTATATGAGCTGTCATGGTTTTCATATTTGAATATTTTGTGCAGGATGAAGAGGAAGGAACTAGTAGAACCAGTGGTTAACATCTTCCCTTGCGTTAATCACTGATCATTGGTTCAAGTATGTGGGATTTTTCAACTGTGAACTTTTCTTAACCAGCACCACTTTGTTCACTGAATTTTGGGACCATTGATCTCGGAACCTTAATTTTATTGATGAACCGCTTTAAATTATTTGTTTCTTGCTCTTATGTGGACTCGTCTATTTCAATTGATGTACAGTAGTGTGTGACTTTCTAGGCTAATAGTTTTGAACTGTGATACAGTCGTGTGGGACTGTTTGGACTAATATTTTTCTTAACTGCTATATGATTGTATGTTCTGTTCTTCATCATTAATTTTTATCTGTTGGGAGAGTGTGTAAGGTTGAGCATTGGATTTGATAAGGTTGTGGGATATGGAATTGTACCTGACACATTGCAACCATGCGGTTGGGTACAAAGACTTGGCTGATCTTGGCGGGGCCTTATGTTCGGATTAAAATTTAATTACTTGAATCACAGTAGTAGGAGGACATGGACTAAATCGATCATGAAGCTGTGATGTATGATTCCTATGTTATGCAGGCATGCTTATCGGTTAAAAAGTTGTTTTGTTCTTGGCGGGGCATTCATATGATTTAAAAACAGCCAGAGATATATTATTGAAATGACTTTGAGTTCTTGTAGCCTGTTAATAATGATGAGAATAATATTGAAAAAAGGCTGAGCACAACCAGGGTTTCTAAATTGAAACCTTCAGGATGGCGTAATGATGTGGCTGTCTATTTTTTTTGGTTCTGTCATTGTGTGCCTAACCACTATTTGCTGCTTCTGTCATGTCATTTATTTCCGACTTAGATTTGGGGTATTTTTTAAAAGAACATGCATTCATTCATACAAACTGCTTTTACATCCAAAATCATACCGGGGAAATATCATCCCTATTTTACAAGGTTGCACCTTAAACATGTCTTAGAAAACAAAAGATCATGTTTACAAATATTTCTAATCACAGCCCTACAAGATAATTTTGATGCCAAACATTTTTAGCCAATTTCCATGCTCAGCATCAGATCTTGAACTTTTTCTGTCCTTCCAACAGCAATCAGGTCTACCAAACAACTTCTTACAATTTCTGAATCCACAATCAAGTTCTTTGGCAAAGTCCCTAGTCTAATCAGTCTTTGCTTACCCATATGTGGCAGTTTAAAGTTACTTCCCCCATTATCCTTCATGATTTCAATCATCGCATTTTGCAAAGACAAGAAAATCAGGACAATTTTTTAGGATTCTCTCTTTTGAAAGCATTGTACACATCCTATAAAAGTCCCTCTAGGTTACTACTAGGGGTTTCATGCTGTAAACTTTGAATTGAAGCAAAAAAACCTAGGTCTAGGATGTTTAAATCAGGTGACTTAGTTGGTTGGCACACTATTTTTATAGTAAAACCATCTGAATTCGCAGGTGCAATGAACTAGGGGTCATTGGACAATATATGGGAGGGGTCATTATCTTGTTTTATTGAGATATGTTTGCTTAACCAAGCTGGCCACTTAGCTTTAATGGAAGGGATGACATGATAAATCAGTTTCTTCCTAATGCATTCCCCATTGACCTTCTTAATTGGTGTCAAAACAAGGATTCCCCTAGGCCTGTTGATACTATTTTTTTGGCAGGAACATATTCAGCGCAAGGAAATACCCCGGTTTTACCATCAAAGACACAATTTCTCTCATGGTCAAATATAGGCCTACAAACTGCACATAAAAGAATCAACTTAGGTATATAATGCTTGTTCTGTTGTGTCCAATATGGTTCAGCTTCTTCAGGGGCAAGTAAGTACCTTGTGGTGGATTCAGTGAGGTAGAACCACTTTAATGATGTTATGCATGTCCTTGAATTGCATGTTGCACTCGATACATGATAAACACCACTACATTCTTCTTAGCTTGGCTGTTGTTGATAAAAATGGATAAAATGCATTTGTATGGATCCTGATTTCCTTGTTTGTCACAACCTGGTGAACGGTGCTCTTGATGATATGCAAACGAGCTGCTGAAGCCTTGCAGGTTCTCCGCTTGGGGAGAGGTAAAGCCATCAAAGTTGTTGTGTCGATTGGCTTCTTAGTTAGGCATGGTCTTCCATGCTGGAAGGACCTTGTGATTATTGTTCCACCTGTAACAATATGCTGCTTGACTCTGGCCCAAATGGGGTTGATGTTTCGGACAAAACACCCCCATTGAGCTACTTCATGCACTCGTCTGTGATGCTTCTGCTTGCCTTCATTGTTGTAATGCAGCAGAAATTGTGCTATTTGCTGCCTTTCCTCATTTGTCAGATTCGTTCCCACCATCACAACCCCATCAGCATTAAAAGTCCTATGATGATCTTGGATTTTGAGGGGACAAAATGTTTTGAAAGAAAGGAAATCTGAGGGCTTTTAATGGTGCAGTAAAGGGGAAGAAATTGCATATTTGGAAAAGTGGAACAGAGCTGAAAGTGCAGGGAATGAAGCCTTTTATAAATGGCAAAAAGTTGATGTTGATTTTTTTAACAACCTGCCATTCTTACTTTTGGCTCCAAAATTAAATTTTTGGAACCAAATCTGAATTTCTGGTGACAAATTAGA
>JAULKJ010286705.1:0-12660 GCA_032355405.1 Rubia balearica | reverse complement strand
TGCCGCGCGTGGATCGCCGAGTTGGGGCGGTAGGGGTGGCGCGGGGGGTTGTACATCTGGGTCTTCGGCGGCGCGAACTGGGACTGGTTGGAGTTGGGAGCCGGATTTGCGGCACCGGCGGCGGCGGCGCCGGTTCCATTTGGCTTGTTCGAAGGGTATACTCTGTCGGTCATTGTGTAAGAATCTGTGGTGTAGTAATAATGTCAGATCTGAAAAGTGAAAACCAAGTAAAGCAAAGGAGGAGGAGATAAGGTTTTGGAAGAATATGGTGATGTAACAATGGAGGAGGAAAGGGTGTTTTGTTGGTTCAGAATGTGAATGTGTAGCTGTCCCTCAGTGCGCGCGTGTGTGAGAGAGAGTGTGAAGAAGGATGCTTCTACTACCTCGCCGAAATTAGGCTCTTTGATGGAATGATTAGTTAAAGGATTGCTAATTAAGCTTGCCTTTGATTTCCTTCCTTATTTTATTTCCTTTCTGCAATTTTTCTTCTACCCGTTTCGATGCATAAATATGTGATGGGTAGTGTATAATCATTTTTCTTTTAATAAAAAAAAGTTAATGCCGTAGGGTTTAAGTATTTGTAGTAATCCTTCCCTTCCAAGCAAATCTTATGCACACTTTTTAATCAAGTTTATTGCTACATGTTTAATCAACAATAACTTTAATTACGGATATTAATGATGTATTTAAAATTCAGAAAATTCATATAATACAAGAGACTAATAATATCACACAATGATATTTGTGTTTATATACTAATCAAAATTTATGATTAAACCTTGAAATTTTTTACCATAAAATATTACTCCCTCCGTTTCTCTATTTGTGGCACACTTTAACTTATTGAGATGTTTTTTTAAATGACAGACTTTCCATTTTTGGCAAGATTCTTTCAGTTTCATCCACTCATTTTACTTTTTATATTCAATTTCATCCACTCATTTTCTTCACCTATACTTATGGTGGCACAAATAGAGAAATAGAGAAATTATCTAGATTCGAATAGATCAGAGGAAGTACTTTCTATTTATTAGTTCCAATTAAATCTTTCTATTTAGAAAATGTTATTTTTGGAAAATAATATGGATATTAAAAGACAAAAATAATCGTGATAAAAAAATTCTAATCGTTCCTATCCATATATTTCTATCCCATCCATTTCTTTCTTATTTTTCCACCTATCTTCCAGTAAATTCTCATTAGTAACCCAATTTTTTGTATCCTGGAATTCCATAGCCCTTGTCTTTTCTATCCGTCTTCTCAACCTTCCCCCAATTTTCTACCACTTTTTCCACTATCTCCCATCTTCCCCCAGTTTCCACGACCCCTTTCATCTTTTTTTTATCACGCCTTCTCAATCTTCCTCTAATTTCTCACCGCCCCTTCTCTGCTATCTCTGCCAACCCCCTAAATTTCCACAACCCACTCTCCGTTGTATCCCCTTCCTTGTGTATACCTTCGTCACCTTCTCTGTGAATCGCTTAATCCGAAAACCTTCGAAAACTGTCGACGGTTCTAAGAAGATTTATATCGGTGGTGCTTGCAGTGGTGATAGTTCATTTCTACACAATTGTGATGGTGGGGTTATTTGACCAGAAGTTTATGAGGTCGAGGAATCGACGAGATTCAATGGAAGAGGCAGACAGATTTACACCTCCCCGAGCCACGCAAAACGTAATCCAAAAGGAAACACCTCGTAACCATTGAACCGAATAAGCAAATTGCAAATCTAGCTCGCAACCACAGAAAAACTCCACCTCGAGAAGAGGCTCCACGGCCAACACCCACGGTCATCCTCTCAAAACCAGGACCTAGTAAGGACAACGTGGACCACGATCAACAGTGATCATGAGGAACGCCAACTATAAAATATAGACTCTGAGCAATGAGACATGTAATGGAATATCTTCGGATAAAAATTGCTATAAGAAAAGATACTAATTTTGTCAATAGAGCAAGCTCATAGGAACTCCCCCAGGACCTTGTTTTGCATGGAGATTAAGCAGACTTGCTGCCTTGCGCTAATCCTAGACATTATGTTGTCCCAGAAGGATCCCTCGCATCAGCGACACTGTCTGAGAGGGGGCAGATTTTTCTTTCTTAGCCCTCTTGGGAAAGGTCGGGGGTTCCTCAATCAAGATACTTGACACAATCGCAAAAAATCGTCGATGGGAATGAAGCCAATTACAACGATGTTACCCACACGGACAATTGGATAAAAAAGACGATTGTGAAGACAATATGTATCCGCTTTACACCAACGATGGTTATCATAATCCAACCAGCGACAAGGTATGCCACAAAACATTAAACTTTATGCATGTAGTAATATTGAAATCCTCACACGGCATATCATATATTCACCCGCTCAAATACTAGAAAACATGCCTGTCATAAAGACGTAGTTTATGATAACATAATAGTCTTGGAATTAAGCGTATGATAAAGAAATAACTAGTACAACAAGTACTAAACAAAATATAATAACATAACTTGGAACACAGAGCCTGTAAAAAAGGAACAATAGACCTCTATCATGCTTCAGGTTGGTAAACCTAAGATAGAAATTTAAAACAAACAATTACAACAACATAACGTTGTTATTAATCTAGTAGATTACCTCGAGGAATGTTACATCATTTAGAGTAGTAAGCTATTATAATAAGTAGAATAAGAAATTAAGCCAATGCACGGACAAGTCCGCTTCATTGATGGGGAAGCGGTCAACACAGCTACCTCATCAAACACAGGATGAACAAGCCACCGCAGTACCACTAATTAATATTGCCTTTGATTTCCTTACTTATTTTTCTTCCTTTTTTCTGCAATTTGTCTTCTACTCGCTTCCATGCATAAATATGAGATGGGTAGTGTTTAATATTTTTCCTTTTAACAAAAAAATGTTGATGTCATTGGGTTTAAGTATTTGTATTTCTCTTTCACTTCCAAGCAAAATTTATGCACACTATTTAATCAAATTTCTCACTCCATGTTTGATTATCAATAACCTTGATTACATATATTAACAGTGTATTTTATTTTTAGAAAGTACATATGATACAAGGAGTATAACAATATTTCATGTGATGATATTTATGACTACATACTAATTGAAATTTGAGGTCAACTGTACCTTGAAAATTTTGACCAGAAAATTAATGTGCAGGTTTGACTAGAACATAGGGAGTACTTTCCTTAATTTATTTGTTCCAAGTAAATCTTTCTATTTTAAAAATATTTTCTTGAAAATAATTTAAATCTATTGGTGTTTGGATGAACGAGATAACCCAGAAGATGAACAACTGCCATGGCGATGAGGTGGTTCAGCCTCACGATAAGACTGCTCAGCCTCGCAACGAGATTCCTCAGGCCGCGCTCATCTTCTAACATATTGTCATACTGCCATTTCATGTACAAGTATACGGGATACCGCATCGCACCTCTTCGTTCCAAGTGATCAATATGTTTAGCATAATATACCCTGAAATCGGTTATAGGGCCAAATTCTTCACGGTCAAGTTGCACGCTCATAACATCAATATTATCCTGATAATCCTTATTTGTAGCCATCAAAATTTTCACTTCGTCTTCTAATTGAGGAAAGTGATACCTAACAACTTTAGACAAATTAAACCTTTGCCCGTTGATAATCATTGATAGGTCTCTGCGACTAGTAGAACGACGAGATGATGATGAAAGGGCTTGAAGCTTATCCTTGTATTTAACACAGGCTTATTCAAGTTGATGGCCACAAGAGTCAGTCGATTGCACTTAACCCGAAGCTCTTCATTCTCACTTCGAAGCTGAGTGTTTATGGAAAATTGTTCGTCAAACCTACTTTGCCACCCAGCTAAAGAAGAAGCAAAATGGTCACACTTATTCTATTTTTTCTTCAAAAGCTCCAACAAATCATCAATACGAGAACACTGTTTATCAATGATCAAAGTTTTTTGATGAGTCTCGTTGGCCTTGCTCGAAGTAAAATTCTTAGCCTCCTCCCGTTGGTGAAGCATTTTAACCATGCTCAATTGTTGGCACTGAATAAGATTGTTTTGTTCAGCGCAAAACTCTTTCAGCTCGCGGAAAGAATCTTAAGTATCCTTTAAATTCTTTGTCCATCAAACTTCATGGTCATGAATACCAAGTAACATGAACTTCAGGCAAATACTCAAACATACCACCCATTCATAAATGCGAGGAGAAACAGAGAGCAAACACACATATACACTAACAGATTCAAGATCATATAGGCTACAAACTATATCTTTGTCCAAAGATTCAATGTTGTAACCCCCAGGTATGAACCGGTTATAGGGACATGTAATAGAAGGAGTTGGAGGCAATAATGATGAGGGAAGTTTCCATCCTAGACATAAAGGAATGGATTTCGTAGGGGAGAAGTGATCAACACAAATAAGCTTAACATACTGAGTAGCTTTGCCAAGCTTAATAGGAAAATAAGGAATGAGAAGACATAATCCCAAGATGGTCATAAATATGGATATTACTTCCCAAACACTAGATGTGTTTCAAAAATTTATGGTCAACCAAAATATCAAAAGCCTGCATATAACTTTCAATTTATAAACGAGATCCAAAATTTAACACCCATAATAATATAAAAAGTACACACATCCGTTGGAGTACGATTATGAATTACAAATAAAAGTTCATAAGTACATCGTACTAATATCCATTAACATTAGAGATAGGAGCAGATGAATACTGGACGATGGTAGCAGGGTTCTCCATATTTGCTTCCTGGGTAGAGACATCCTTTTACACATTACTTTCAGTGACGTAATTATTCGCGTTAGCATCACCTTTGGCCTCAATGCTCGCATTGACATGGGAGTTGGAGGGAAGCTCAGCGGTGCGAAGACCAAAGGGAAGATCCTTAAAATAATCAATGACACACTCCTTCAGCTCAGCCACAGAAAGTAAACTAGGCAAACTGACGAGATGGGATAACAGGGCATAAGGGTGATCGCCATCGGCAATGTTGCTAATGAACTCGTCATTAAATGCATCATTTTCTTCCTCCAACACCTTCTGGCATGTAGATAATTTGGGCAACTTCCGAATCTTGGCAGTGGGGTTCAATTCTCGCAGCTCAACTAGGGGCTCGCAGTAACCAACATTGCGATCGGAAGTGGAAACCTCCTCAAAAAGATTATAGAAGGATTTCGTCTTCACTAGTCAATTAATGAGAACCTGAGGATACCTAGGCGAAGCGGGACCACTAGTCCGGACCTCCCTTAATTCAGAACGTAGCTTCTCAGCCTCCTTCTCAATAACCAAAACAAGCTTTTTAGTAGAGCGTGCACGCTCTTCAGCATCTTGAAGAGAGAGGTCAAAACATTACACTTTGCTTTGCTTCCTTAAAAATTTTCAAAGAGCGAACCGTCTCCCTTGATGAACTCAGCAACCTGCTTGCTGACAAGCTGGAGACATTCACCAGCCTTGATTTAAAAAATAATTGAAAACATAACTGTTAAACATCATAGTAAAGAAACACCAATTTAAATAACATAACTCTTAAAGAACATACCACACCCATTTTCTCGTGAAGTGATAGCTTATACAAGATGGAATGAATGGTACTTTCTACCATCAAATCCTGGCTTCATGGTTGAAGTTTCGGGTGAGAGTTGCCAATGCGCTCCCTTTTTTGGGGAGGCTCTGAAGTGTTCAAGGATCCACCAGTTCGATCCTTTCTTCTTCTCATGTTGGAGGTTTCATTGGTGTTGCGAGCAACGACCTCCCTACATTCTTTAACCATAACCTTAGATGTTACGGGCTGCGGGTTAGCTTC
Organism: Rubia balearica; assembly: GCA_032355405.1. Taxonomy (NCBI): domain Eukaryota; kingdom Viridiplantae; phylum Streptophyta; class Magnoliopsida; order Gentianales; family Rubiaceae; genus Rubia; species Rubia balearica. The sequence goes on along the minus strand of JAULKJ010286705.1, from coordinate 6,845 downwards.
AACAACATTATCAGAGAGACAACAATTGTAGTGTTATTTATTTCATTGGTCATAGCTTCAGGCTCCTCAAATTTGTCATCAGAATGAAATTTTCTTTGAATGGGGCGCTTGGACAAATCCATATCTACAGTTCAGCATACAAAGCAAGTCAGACGAACACACAAACAAGGGAAATAACAATGATAAGAAAGAAAGAAAGTAGAACAAGAAGAAATGACAAAATAGGGACAAACAAACACCTTCGCTCAGGGAGTCATCATGGCGAAGACACATTGAATTATTGTTGAGTTTTAATATGACTTCGGGCTCAGCATTAAGGTGAACACCGGCCTTAGATAGTTTAGACTTAAGAAAACTATAGTTCTAGATTGAAAAAAACTTGCTCATTTTAACTACTGGGTTTTAGAAAGAATTTTTTAATCCATACACCACAATTATTGGGAAATCCACTGATGAACTCGATAGTTAGAATGACAGAATAGAGAGTTAATTCATCAGAGCAGTTTTTTGCTTTGCGAAGTGGATAAAGCTGCAAAATAAGTTAATTGAAAAAGATATTTCAACTGCCTTGTACACATGAGGAAAGACAACAATAATCGAAATAGTTTTGGGGTGGAGTTGGGACAATGAAACCCGATAATGTGAGAGTAAGTCTAGCACGTTCTCGGCTAAAGGAAAGGTAAGTCCGAACTTCAAATAGTCTAAGTAGCAAGAGATAAATCCAGGAGGAGGTGTACGAACACTCTCAGAAGGTTCAGGAGCCCTAAGCTCGTACGAAGACAAAAAAGGATAACTATCGGTTAAGCACTCCATGTAGTAGTTGGAAATAATGCTACTAATGATAGAATATTCGGTGAGGTGGACGGAATCTTCCCTAGAATTGACACCAACAACCACTTCTTTAACAGAAGTTTCAGTAACATTAGAAGTCAACATTGAGGCAGAGACAATTCCTAAGATCCATACGAAAGCTCTATCAATTACAAGCACACCATGGAAATTCCGGTGAAACTTGAAACAAAAAAAAAATAGATAAAAGGTCGAAAAGACAAACAAGGGAATCCTACAACAAGATGGAAAGCTGAGAATTACTAAAGAAGGAATACCCATTAAAACTAAAACCATAACCACAATCTCAAAAAAAGGAGTAGATGAGAAATGGAGAAACTTACGAGATCATTGAAGATTTGATGAAAGGTCAGAGCAATTAAGAAGGAGAAAATGATGGGAAATTCATAAAGAATGGAGGATTTAATTAAAGTAAGAGGAAAACCAAAAGGAAGCGTAAAGTAATAATTATGGTTGGAAAAAAATAAAGTACCTTTTTAGAAATTCAAGAAGGCGGCGGTGTATAAGTGAAGAGATACGTTGAATAGTGATAGAGTAAAATCACAGAAATCAAGACAACTATAAAAAGTGAAAACGTAATGGCGGAAGAGAAAATCATGGAACAGTGATATCGAATAAGAAGGAGTAAATCTCGGCTCCAAAATAGCAACAACTAAAAGTCTACCATAGTCATCAAAGTTTCAAATTTTGAATTCAAATATCAAAAAATGGAAAACTTAAAAAGGATTATAAACACAATCAATAAGCATACATCACTTTACGGATGTAGTTGAAGTTGCTGCGTAAACGAACATATTATTCGCACACAGCCTTCAACCACAATCATAACTTTGTGTTATTTTGACTTCCTGGCTTGGGGGGCTTATGGTGTTTACATGTCCCCCCTAATTAAAGGTTGCTGAAGTCTAGGCTTAGCCCAATCTCAAGTTACAAACAATTAGGTTCATTCAGGCCAAGATTCAAGTTAGCCATGAACAGATAGAAGTGGAGTGATATTATCGTGGTCCCAGTTAAAGACCGAGCGAAGCGGAATAAGGATAAGCACGTAGACACGAACCGAGAATATAGGGGCCATGCTGAAACCCACGATATCAAACCCCGGATAACATGGAACCACGATCACATTAGCCCATAAATATAAGAAAAGTATGACTGCTGAGGTAAGTGCAACCACATTGACAAATTCCAATTCTCTGAAGAAGAAAGCTGACTTGATCGTCAGAGTATTTACCTCGAAATCATTTTCAGGATCAGTTTTGCTAAATGGTGAATAGCGAGTGTTTTACTTGGTTGGATTGTGAATTTTATTATTTTTAATATGATGTTTATCTTATTTTATATTCTATAATTTTAGTATGATTTTCATTAACATTTAATGATATTTTAATGATATTTTAGATATTTTATTTTATTTTAATATATTTCAAATTCCATATTTTATGTACTTTATGACATTTTAGAGAATAATGATGATGTTTTCACTCATTTCTATTTCTGTTTTACTAATTCAAATTTTATTCGTTATAAAATGTGTTTATTAATATATATATTTTTATATTTAATTTTCAAATTTAATTTTAGTGTTTTATTTGATGTATAAATGTTTTTCAATTTTGATGTGTTTTTTAGTGTTTTAATCAGATGTGGTTTTTTATTATCTTTGTTCTATGTTTAAATACTTTGTTTTGTTTTGTATTTATATTTGATGTTAACTCTTTTATGAGTGCGTCTCTTGAAAAATAGTATTTTCATAAGTCATGGAAAGACCAAGGTTTAAAATGTAAATTAGAAAAAATGAATATAATTTTTTTGGGTTACATGAATCAAGTTATAAACTTTATTAGTACTACGCGATGTATAATAGATTTTTGGGTTAAATGATTTTCTAACCCTACCTTTAGGCTAAAAGTGCAATATAACCCTGTAAAACCAAAAAAATGTCAATCGAACCTAATTTTATAATGAATTGTGCCGATATAACCTTCCGACCAAATTTCGACGTTGACAAAAATATTTGGCCGTTGACCGGGCCAGAAAAGACAAATTTACCCTTATGCATTTTAGCTCAAAAATTCCCCCATTATACCCTCATATTGCCGCCATCCACCACTACCTCCACCTCTACCACTGCCGCAACCAGCAACCAGTAACCGCCAAACCTCTGCCATCACCACTGCCGCCCGCCACCACCCCACCCCACCAATTCAGATGAGCAAAATGAATCACATAACACAACAAATTAGAACAAAAATACTAAAACATCCCAATCTTGAAACTAAAACATGGAAAACTATAATAGATCGGCGGGAGGATGCGCCGCCACTATGGGAGGCCTGAACAACTGTAAAAAATGGCAAATGACAAACCCTATAGAGACTCGGAACAACAAAACCACCAACATCTCAACCATGTCGTCTCTTCCTTTAACGATTCACGCTAACATCATCCACATCAACGTCGCTAAGTCTATCACTGATGATTCACGCCACTTTCAGTCACACTAACGTCATCAAGTCTCTGCCGACGACGATTCACAGTCACACCAACCCAGTCAGGTCTCCGGTGATGATGAATTACAGGGGACAATTAGCAGTCACGCTAACCCGACCAGGTCTCAACTAGTGACGATTCGCCGATGACGATTCACAGTCCCACCAACGAGGTTAGCCGACGATGATTCGCAGTCCCATAAATGAGGTTAGCCAACGACGGTTCACAGTCACACCAAGGAGGTTAACACGATAACGAGTTGCAATCACACCAATGAGGTTATCAATCGCAGGGAAGAAAAAAAGGCATCTAATACACCTCAGTCGCGAAGAGAAAAGAACGAAAGAAGAAAGGGGGGGTTTATGTCTTTTTCTTTTTTCTTTTTTTAATCTAGGGATAAAATGGTCATTTCTGACTAAAATTCTAGTTGACAATCAAAGTTAACACATCACAGGGTTATATTGGCACATACTTCATAAAGTTAGGGTTAGTTTGACACTTTATACCTTTACAGGGTTATATTGGCACTTTCAATGTAAAATAGGGTTATTTTGGCACTTTACTCTAATTTTTTAATATTGTAACTAAGACCTTTTACCTTTTATTATTCTAATTAAACTCCGTCTTTTCATAAGCCTACGGAAAGACGGTATTTCCCAAGAATTTTTCCTCTTTTAATTAGATGTGTACTTTTGGTGTTTTAATTAGATGTTTTTCTAATTTAATTCGATGTTTTTTTTGAGTATTTGTATTCGATGGTTAATTATTTAATTTTATATTTTAATATTTTAATTTGATGTACACTTTTAAATTTGTTAAATTGATATTAATTTTTTAAATTGATATTAAATTCTTTTAATTTGATGTTTAATTTATTTTAGTTTGATGTGTTTTTTTGACTATGTTTGTTTGATGTTTAAATATTCTAAGGCGATGTGTACTTTTGGTGTTTTAAATTTTATGTGTATTTTCAGTGTTTTTAATTGAGTTTAACTATTTGAATTTAATATTTTAAGAAATGGTCTCGTCTAAGACAGAATAAATTTAGACTGGGGTCTATATGCAATTCTAACTATATTCTAGCTCAATGAACCTATCTCTAATAATTTCACAGGGACCTATTTTCAATTATTTTACAGGGACCTATCTCTTATATTTTTCAGGGGTTGTTTGTCCAATTTTTTCCCACCATCTACAATATGCAAAAAAAAAAAACATGATCATTGAACTGAAAATTGTAAATATCAGTTACAACTAAGAAAACATTAACGGAAAATCATAAAACATCAACTAAAAATTGCAGCAAAATATATACAAAAAAATAAATAAAAATCAACAAAAAAAACTTAAAAAATATCGACTAATAGTAGCGAAAAATCAAATGAAAGTCGTAAAAACATCAACAAATGTTAAACTATCAATTTTGTTTTAAAAAATAATTACAAATATCGACCTATATTATCCAAAAGCTAAAAATATCAATTCCTATCATCCAAACTTCACTAGGAAAATGATAAACGTCCCCATAAAGAAAAAACACTACAAAAAATCGACCATATCACCAAAATAATACAAACAGCAACCCCTATCACCTAAAACTCACCTAGAAAATTAAACACGAGGGAAAAAACTAAAATTATCAACCCACATAACCCCAAAAAAATTGCAAAATATCGACTCATATCAACTAAAACTCACTCGAAAAATGAAAAATATCAACATGAGAGAAAAAAAACTAAAAACATCAACAAAAAAGTTACGGTACCCCAAGATTATAAATTATTCACTTTGAAAATCATAAAACATCAATAATTTTTTTTTTTAAAAAAACAACAAATATCAACCTATATCACCCAAAATGTACAAACATCAACTTCTAATACCTGAACCTCATTCGGAAAATGAAAAACATCTACCTAAGAAAAAGACACTGTAAACATCAACTCTTATTACCAAAACCTCAACTAGAAAATGAAAAGCATTAACAACATGAGAATTGTTTTTTATAAATATCAATCCATATCATTAAAAAAACTACAAAACAACTCATATAAATTAAACCTCACCTAAATAATGAAAAACATCATTATAAGAGAAAAAACCCTACAAACACCAGCCAAAAAGCTATAGTGCCTCAAGAATAAAAATTCTTCAAAAAAAGAAGAAGAACCTGGTTGAATTTGAACCCGGGTCTCTACCACAAATCCTAGAGTAATAACCACTGCACCAAAGACTTGTTATTGAACATAGGTTCAATCAAATAATATTAAAGCTCGGCATGTACCTCAAGAACATAAAATTTTCAAAATAAAGGTCATATTGGGAATTATACTCTGGTCTATAAACTCAAAGCATATAATACTAATCACTACACCAAACAATCTTTGCTGATAATATGCTCAATCAAATAATATTAAATCTCAGCAAGTCTTCAAAAAAATAAAACACAATATTAAACCTCACCTCTCAGATGCTAATGGTCAACTCTGCCACCACTGTTTAGTCCATCAACGTCGTCGTCTCCTCCGGTCGAGCATGAAATGCACGCGCTTTGTCGTCTTTCTTCAGGTGCGTGCATCTCACGTGTCCTCTCTCTTCATCATTTTATGCTCCGCCACGAGCTCGTTACAACGCCATTGTCGTCGTCGATCCATTGTCGTCTTCATCGTCAATCTAGCACTGTCGTCGTCTCCATCGCAGCGCTATCATCGTTATTATCGCAACGTCATCGCAAATCGAGCATCGCCGGAAAATGGAGGGTTGAAGATTAAGCAATAGCAGAAAAGGATCGCGATTGGACGGGTAACCCGACGAAAATGGCGGAATCCGGCGGTAACCGTTGACCGAAGGCGGTTTCCGATTGGAGGAGGAGGAGAAAACAAAAACAAAAACTCTAAAATTTTGTGATATAGTATTTTGATAATTCAGTAGGTCCTTAAAATTATAAGCATATTTTAAAAAAAGCATGCCAAATGAAACTTCTTAAAATTGCTCAATAAACCCTGGTTAAAAGTTTAGGCTGTCTAAAAAAAACTTTGTGATATTTTAATATTTTCATTTGTTTTTTGAAAATATTTTATTGAACTGTTATTATTGAACAGTTTTTTTAAGTGTGTTTATTAAACAAGGCTAATTGCAAAACTTGGCCCAATCTTCACCAGCTCACCTGGCCCATTGCAAATTCCTGCCCACTAAGCGATTGAGTTCATCCATTTCTGAAGCTTCTTTCACCGGAAAATAACGTCTTTGCTGCCGTTCACGAATCTTCAACGTAATCTCCTTATCCATCTCATTCTCCATCACCTTTGTCACCGTCTTCCATCCATCTCGTCGTCTGGCCGAGGAAACCCGGCGACATATTTCATCCAGAATATTCCATCTAGAGAGGTCAATTAATCCCAATAACTATTGGGACCCATTAAATACAACCTAATGGAATGGGAAATTCCCATCCCATTCTAGTTTGGGATTATAATCAAATGGGATTTATAGTATTGGGTTGCAAA
>JAULKJ010286694.1:0-12660 GCA_032355405.1 Rubia balearica | reverse complement strand
TCGAGTTGGACTTCAGACGATACCCTAAGCTCGAAGCTCGCGGGCCTCGAAGAGTCGAGGCCCAGGTATCATCAATATACAGGTGCAATAAGAAACTCGATAAATTATGCTAAATTGAGGACTTCAAACTTCTCATTTTTCTTCTAGTTACATGAGTTTATAATTACCATGTATTAGTAATATGCAAGGAAATCATCAACTTTAAATTTTATGCAACAACATTCCAGGATGCTAGCAAGCATCACATCATGGACTAAGATTATATTCATTTGATTAGTTTCAGGAAGAATAATGTGACATTTTCTAAGCAGCGTACCATGAAAAATGAACCCCTTGAAACACCTTAAATAAAACTTCAAAATGCTGCATGATGAATGTATCAGATTTCTACTTTGTGTATACCTTGCACTTTAATGTAAATAATGTTACAATGTTAAATTGATAGACTTCCGGCCTTTCAAGATAAATTGATGATATTTTCATATGATTAGCACTATATGATGCAGAATGAATACTATAGAGATACATCTCCATAATCACCAATTAGTGTTTAGACTTGGTGTCTTTGACGAATTCCGTAGAGTTTAGCTACAGACATGATGCATTGCCATTGAGAACAATAACACGTACAGCTTCCGTCATGACCTCCAACAGTATAGATTTAACATGTACGCAAACAAAATTCCATTCTAAGCATTGAATTTGTAGGCTAACATAGATATACCCGGTAGGCATTCTTTAACCTTTTCCACCAAAACATTCTCAACACACTAGCCATTTTCAGCAATATGTGCCAAAAAAAATGCAGAAAACCTTTAAAAAAAAGCTAGGAAAAACCCTTTCCAAGCACCATAAACACCCCTTCAACATCAATTTATGCAAAGAAATCTTTGATTAGCATTTTATCAAACACTTACGAGACATGTTTTATGAGCTGCCTGCATTTTGTGCATTTCTTCTAGCATTTATCAGTAGCAGACCTCAAACATTTCTTGCAAAAACTACAAACAATTGAAAAACAAAACCATCCTTCAATTTTCTGAAATATGAATTCATACAAAAAAATGGTAAGAAACATGATACCTATGTCCACAATGGGTGGTGCTTGGCTGAAAACATATATCCAAAAATATCTACAGAATCAAATACATTGAGAAAAGTTCATCCCAGTATAAAAACAAATGAATGGAATAACAATGAAAACAACTCTTACGGCACACAAAGCCTCCTCTCGCATCGATCCAGACATGGAATAGCAGCAGAATTCGAAGTCTATCGATAAACCTCTCAAATGTTCTTCTCTGTTAACCAAAAATTAAATCCTTAAAATTCCACTAGTAACATTTCCTACCTGGCCGCATATTCTTGTTGTAGAGGATGAGAGGAGAAATTGGGAGAATTGAGGATGGTGGTAGACTGGTAGTGAACGGTGTGGTGTCGGCTGGTGAGGAAGAAACAAGAATCAATTGAGAGGGATTGTCGAACGTATTTTGTCTGAAAAATGACCCGATTCCATACTTATAACCCGCAAAAATAACCCTCAATTTCAGCTCTTTGGATATGTAATTTAAAGAACATATAATATAAATTAATCGTAGTCATTAAATTGAAGGATTGAATGGTTGAGATTTGTTCTCACATGAGTGGGTGTTTTTACATAAGATAAGTGTTCTCACATGATCCCTATTATATAAGGGTGGGTTCAGGTGAGAACAACCTTTTATGTGAGAACAGATACTTATGTGAGAATACATCTGAACCACACAATCATTTAATCTAATGGCTTCCATTTATTCACCTTTTGCCGAAATATAAGTCTCGGTCCATTAGTCTGGACCATAGCCCATTTAATCTGCACTAAGACCATTCTTTTTATATACTTTTCCATCAAAAACATATTTTCTGGTGCATTAATATTTTGTTTAATCAAAAGTGTATTTTTTAATATTAAGTATAACATCACTTTTTGTGTTGCATATGCTTTCTTCTTGCTTCATATGGAATAGATATGACACTTGTTTTCCTTTTTATTCTCCAACATATGATATCATTGGATTTCATTTCGCACACTAACATATAAAAGAAACACTTATAAATTATATTTGAATTTCTTACAAGCAATGGTTGAAGTACCTACGAGTTGTACTCTAAGTACCAAGTTATTTTTGTAGCATGCATATGTTATAAAAGAAGCAACTACGCATTACATTTGAAACATTTACAAACATTGGTTGAAGCACCTACAAGTTGTACTCTAAGCACCAAGTTATTTTTGTGTCAAGTTATAAAAGAAGCACATGTAGATTACATTTGAAGCACTTGCAAGTATTGTTTGAAGCACCTACGAGTTGTATTCTAACACCAAGTTATTTTCAGAGCACATACAAGTTATAAAAGAAACACCTATAGATTACATTTGAAGCACTTACAAGCACTGGTTGAAGGACCTACGAGTTGTACTCTAGCACCAAGTTATTTTTTTAGCACGTACAAGTTATAAAAGAAGCACATAAATGTTACATTTGAAGCACTTACAAGTGATGGTTGAAGCACCTACGAGTTTTACTCTAAGCACCAAGTTATTTTGGTAGCACGTACAAGTTATAAAAGAAGCACCTATAGATTACATTTGAGGCACTTACAAGCACTGGTTTAAGCACCTACGAGTTGTAATCTAAGAACCAAGTTGTACTTAATTAGGTAGTAGTAGTTGTGTACTCCAACTGAGCAATGCAGTGTCAGGACAAGAACTTCAATTGAGTCATACAAAACCATATGTAATTTTTTAACTAGAATTGATAATTTCAACAAGGTAATTGTAGTTAAGTGTGTACTTCCCTTAATACCTTAGTAACATCTTTGGGAAACAGGGTTAATATGACACTCTGATCCCATTTCAAACAATGCAAATGTGCTTAAATGAGGTATTATATGAAGAAACTATTGTGTACACTTTTTATGAGGGCTGGACTCGATTATTGCAACATGTACAAGTAAGCAAAACAAGATGGTAAGATAAATTAAGTTTAAAAAATATTCTTATATGTGACAAGTTATAACCAATATCAATAATCTCTTCATTCATGAACCTGCAACAACAATGGAGATGAAGAAGCAAAAAAGAGATTCTACCATTTACATCCTGGCAGGAAACATTAGCTTCAACATGAACTAGAGCCTTGGAAAACATTGAACATTTGTCTCTTCTTATAGTTAAAATCAAGAAGGAGATAGAAATAGTAGAAATATCAACTATTTAAACATATTTTTGGTGAAGGTTCCAAAGCTACTACTGTAGTATATAGTTCATCAAAAAGTATGAACCTTGCCAACTCAAATAAGGATGCAAAAGCTCTGAACGGCCATATGTGAATCATGAAGTTGAATGGAGGGCTGCAATTCTGGTTGGAATCACTCTAATAGTGTCAAAATATACATTAAGGAAAGTAATGTCGAGCCTTACTCGATAAATTTAGAACCAGTCGAACTTTGATTCAGGTGCCTTCTCCAGGAACAAAAGCAGTTTCCCTTTGGTCTGCTGGATCATCTTTACAAGAAATTACGGGTTTCCGAGCTCGCTATCATCTATCACCAAGTGCACGGCCTCTACCTTGTTGCTACCAGTGACCATCACAGCGAAATTGGAGGCTAAATTGATCACAGAAAAAGCAATGCCCATTGGTTGGGGAGTTGGTGATAAACGTAACCCACTCATCTCTCTCCAAGAACCCCGTGGTTGAGAAATAACAATGCCACGTGCCCATCTAGAACCATCCGAGTATAATCATGTCAAACTTGGGGCAGTCACTGATTTTCGAGACACTGATTATACAATTCCTTAGAAACTGTTTGAGGACAAACTCAAAGTCTTCAACTTTCTTAGCCGAAACTGTGTCGTTGATAGAATGTGCATGGCTTGGAACGAAAGACACCTAAAAAAACATCATAGTTACAATTTCAAATTATTAACCAAAAAATATCATACATTTCCTACACTTTCAATCTGAATGCACCTTATTGCGATAACAAAAGTGGTATATCTCTAGGCATTAACTTATCAAATGTCAGCAGTAACTACCAATTGTCAATGTGCATCCAAAAAATTAAGTTTCTCTAGAATGATACGCCAACCAAATTGGCATAATTATTTGAAAACTAACAGTTCTGATATTTCATCTTTTATGAACACCCACAATCTCACAGTGGAGCACATAAGGAATGGTTGGAAACCTATCCAGGGATCAGTGGAGGACACTCCTCTTGAAGGAATCAACTCAATAAACCAAAACAAAGATAAATGGGATATCTATTTCCAGAAAACTTACAGTCTAGCTAGATTCACGTGAAAATCATAAAGCTCGTTACAAAGTATGCTTACTAGTTTACAGCCTTAGATTTTCACTATCTTCCAAGACATGATCAAAGCAAGCCTCTTCTCTGTGGTAACCCGTTCAAATGCAACATCTAATAGCAAAAGAAAGGTAAAAAATCAGTATCTTCTCATACAACAACTTAATCAACATTTTAGTTAGATTTTTATGTACCTTTGTTGATTTAACACTCGGCAGGATTAGGTCAACAACATGTTTTTGGTGCTACAAGAATTCAAAAGATTTTCAATTATTGAACAAAAATCAAGAGTGATAACAACCAAATAAACAGTCCATGTACTTTATTCTTGAATCAAAATGCAAGAACAATCACTGAAGAGGATTCTTAATTCCACTTTGTTCTAACCCAATCACATACTAACCGTGAAAAACATTTTTAATCAATAAGAAAACCTTACATAAATGGTCTGAATTGTGTTAATTTGTGAATTCTTTACTTTAGAATTAAAGATACTGAAGATAATTCACAACGCTAGTAGTGTACTAATTAGTCTGTGATTGAAGCACTTATAAGTTGAGGATGACGCTGAGCCAGTAACGGTATTTTAATGCTCAGCGGATCATTCAATTGGCCGGAGTTTACCTCCGCTAAGAATGCTTTCAAGTTGTGGCTCCAGCCTTGGCAACTCCAGCAAGATCGGTGGTTATGGCAATAGAGAAGGACGAGAATCGAAACGGTATCGCGTTTTGTGCATAAGACATTAGTACGAGAGGAAGGTAGGAGAATATTTTTGTGGAATGGGGCATTTCCACCACATCGGGAAAGGTCATCGACGTCGCTCCCGGTGATCGAGGACATGAAGAAGGTGAACTATGATGAAAAGCGTGACAGAGACTTTACCAAATTAATTAGTTTTAATGTTAATTTTTGCACTTAAATGTTAATCGTTGATTTATATATATCAATAGCCAGGATATGTTCTCACATAAGTGGATGTTCTCACCTAAGATAGGTATTCTCACATGATCCCAATTCTATCTATCTATATATATATATATATTTGAATTCAACTTCGCAACCGCAGTAAAATTACAATTCTTTATTCCCACTACACAACACATAAATCACACCGGTATACACATAGCTACATATAAACTTCCCTAACAGAATAAGAATCACGAGCACATACCACACCTTGTAATCCTAATGCTCAACCAAACACACTCATCACAACAATAAACGTTCATTCAACCACTAATAAAGTCATCGCAACGGTAGCACTGGGACACAGTCACCAACGCTCATACAATAAAGCCAATAAAATCACTGCAACCCTAAATACTCAACAAAACATAATCATCGCAATGCTCAACCAAACACACTCATCACAACAATAAACATTCATTCAACCACCAATAAAGTCATCGCAATGGTAGCACTGGGACACAGTCACCAACGCTCATACAATAAAGCCAATAAAATCACTGTAACCCTAAATACTCAACAAAACATAATCATCGCAATGCTCAACCAAATACACTCATCACAACAATAAACATTCATTCAACCACCAATAAAGTCATCGCAACGGTAGCACTGGGACACAGTCACCAACACTCATACAATAAAGCCAATAAAATCACTGCAACCCTAAATACTCAACAAAACATAATCATCACAAACCTAAACATATGCTCCAACATAAAAATACAAATGCCAACCATCAATTTATCTAATCCCGGTCTGATAAATTAGTAACTCTATAATCATGAAGTCTAAAATATAATTAATTTATTCATTTTAATGAAATAAAAGTAATAGAGAAATAGGGAACTTACGGTTGGTTGTCGCCGAAAGCTTACACATTAAGCTAATGGCATGTTGTCGGCTTCTGTTTGCTCAATCTACTTAGATAACCTATGTATTGATTCTAAGTCTGTTGCATTCCTCCCTTTTGATTTTACAGTTTACTTTTATAGGAAAAAAAGGTTTCGAAGAGAGCTTTTTGAAACTAGAATTTTATCTTATGGATAGGGTATATAAAAATGAAGAATTTCAACTAAATCATCTTTCAAAAAACTAGCATATTTGTTGGATTCAAATTCTTATTTACACTAATTTTCTCATAGTCTTTCTCAACCTATTCGAACCCAGTGGGAATTACACCCATATACGTTTATTTACGTTAATTTTCTCCCGGTCTTTCTCAACTTATTCGAACCCAGTGGGAATTACACCTATCTTTGTTTCACCTCATGTATATATCTAATGCATTTATACCAATTCAAGTCCTTCTCCTTTTTTAATTATTATTATTATATTTTTAATCTTTAAAATCTATAAATATTAAATGAAACCAAATAAAATTATATTTTAGTCAATTATCTCAGGATTTTCTAGAAACAAATGAAAAGAGAGGAAAAGAAACATAAATATCTAAGCGTTAGAATTACTATTACGATATTAATTATTTAGTGATGTATCACTTAAACATACACATTCTAAAATGTGTACTATAGACTATTATAATAGTTACCCGTGTAGTTTTTATAATTATGTTGAATTGATTCTCTCGTAGAATCTTTATTTTATTCTTTTTAAAATGAACTTGAAATTTAGTAAAATTTTGGGTCGTCATAACCTCGATATGCAGTTTTACAACCATGCTTAAATTGTTGGTAATCAGTGTCATTCTCATACAAGGGGCATGTAAATTGGCTTTTCACTGAGTAACCGGACAAATTACTATACACGGGAAAATCATTAATAGTACAAAATAACATCCTTTTAATGTGAAGTGTTTTTCAACACTCTCGTCATATGTCCACACACCCTCCTTAAATAACATCAACAAATACTCAACAAGAGAAAAAATATATACACATGTATGTCATTACCTGGTTGCTTAGGACCAGAAATCATCACGGACAAGCACATACTTACGCTTCATTTTCAACCATGGTGGAAGATTATAGATATCCAACATAACAGGGCAAGAACTATGTGTACTACTTATATTACCAAATGGATTAATTCTATCGGTACATAGACCCAACCTGAAATGTCGGGGTTCTTTCCCAAACTCGGGGTAAAGAGCATCAATTTCATTGCTCACCATCTGATGTATGTCTAATCACATTATCCACCGGTCGATACCGCTCTGCGTACCTTCGCAACAATTTGGCATCTTCCTTACACGCAAATAATTTCTGCAATCGGGGAATGATTAGGAGATACCACATCACTTTTTCGATGTCTTTTTCCTTGTTTTAGTTAACACTTCTGCACCCACCGCAATTCCCCCCTCTTAAATTTGTACTGAGACTCACTATATACACGACACGTTTCTATATTTTCATCTTCTTCCCCCCAGTAAACATACAATCATTAGGGAGAGCATGTATTTTTCAAATCCAATCCCATTGGGAAGATAAAAATTTTTTGTGGCTCATGTTACCTTCGAGGAACCATTCCCTAAACAATTCTACAGTTTTGGTCAACGACTTATCGGTCCACCCAAATTTGCCCTTCAAATTCATTATCCCGAGAGTTGCACTAAGTACCAAATGTTTTGAACCATTGTACAATGACGTTTCTGTGTCATCAAGTAAAGCTAATAATTCCTCGGGGTTATCGTGGAACTCTCTCGCAATATCCTCAAACATTTCATCAATTTCGCATTCCCATCTAATTCATCTTGAATATTTGTTTTACTCAAATCAATTGTCCACGTAGATTCTCTGACTTCCCCATGTCATGCCAACAACTGTAGGAATTTTAAAACCCCCTCATTATTAGATGTCCCTTAACTTCTTCCTCCCTATATACACATCGTTTCTAAAATATTTACACGGGCATTGGGCTCACACAACACCATTTTTAGAAGCATCTTGAAACACTATCGTAAGAAAAGTTTCAAT
This sequence comes from Rubia balearica, assembly GCA_032355405.1. Taxonomy (NCBI): domain Eukaryota; kingdom Viridiplantae; phylum Streptophyta; class Magnoliopsida; order Gentianales; family Rubiaceae; genus Rubia; species Rubia balearica. The sequence goes on along the minus strand of JAULKJ010286694.1, from coordinate 4,408 downwards.
CAATGAAATATAATCGGGTGATTTTCTAAGATTTTTACCAATGAGTTCATCCCGTTCCATTACGTTGAGGATCCTTCGGCATTATCCTTGGTTGTAGCTAAGTTGATAATCTTGAGTTATCCTTAGTTACAACCAAGTTGAGGATCTTGTGGATTATCCTTGGTAATTTTTTTGTAAACAACTCTTAAATTTCTTTTGGCGGACTATTCAAGGGAGTAAGGTAGTTTAACACTTATCATCTGTACTTACCTTTTTCTTCACAAAATTTTGAGTAGTTAGGTTACTTTAGAGTCTTCACGGAGTGTGAAAGTTGTGAGATTCTTACTTATTTGGGGAACTGGGTAGCTTGGGAATAAGTTGAATGTATTGGCTAACTTCTCTTTGAATGCTACATTTTGCTTAGATCTTTTCTCATTTTTGTTTACTCAAGAATGAGTAAAGGTTTAAGTGTGTGAGGATTAATGTGCACCTTTATACATGCGTTAGCCAATGCATTTGACACATTTATTATCAACTTTTATTTGGTTGATTGCTAGTTTTAGTTAGGTTTACACGACAAAGGGCTTAGATGACTATTATTGGTTTTATTGTCTAAATCCCGAGTATTATAGACTTAACTGAAGTTTATGGACACTATGTATTCACGAGCACCTAGATATTACTTTTTGATCTCATTAGTAGGTTGCTCTTGAGTACTTTTTATTATCTTTTTTGTAGAAGGCCATCCGCGAGAGTGGTAGTAGACATTTGAAGGCCATTTGCAAAGATGGTTGAAGATATCGAAGGCCATTCATAAGGATGGAAGTAGATTGAAGGCCACATACTCCGAATCATGGTAGTAGATAGAATTGAGCCCAATAAAGGTAGATTCGAAGTTCAAGTAGGCCAAGGTAGAAACAAGGGGATTGTTGCCCGGGTTTACATGGATTTCTAGGAAAGATCCGAGGAAAATCAGCTCTTTTGGTTAGTATCAATGTATTTTTCAGCTCGAGCACTATAAAATAGACTATAAGAACTCCCAAATCGGATCACGGTTCACCCGTAGCTGAGAAAACATGCCAGCCGGCGAAAGTAGCCACTGCCAGCACGGACCACACAAGGCCAGCACGAAGGCTCGACTTAGCATAGCCTGTTTCGGCCAACACGGCCATTACGAGGGTCTTTGGCACGACCCATTTCACCAAGTATGAGCCATTTCAAGCCCCAGCATGGGCCGTGCAATTTCTAGCCGTCCATGTGCCCTATGTATTTTTTTCACTCCAAAATTTGGCTAAGTATAGAAGTGGAACGTTCCGTTTCACACGGTTTGCATCGTTTCAACTAACCAATACCAAGACCAACCTACAAGGTGTGGAGACCGACATGTCCAATGCCGAGATACTGAGAAAAATGAGGTTCCAGCTGATGGGGCACGCTAAACGACACAGGACGCAGATCAAAAGAGTAAAAATGGAGTGTTGCCCAACATCCCATACCGGTTGACACGAGCTGCACCAGTACGAGGCTGACATGTCCTGGAACGAGGCCACATGTCGTGCTATGGCCAACAGCCCGCACCAGCACGAGTAGAGTCTCAGCCAGCATAGATTTGAAAAGAAGTTTTGACTGGAGTTTCTTTGCAACTGAAGAAACATTTTCATCACCAACACCTATAGATATATTAAAACATCATAAGAAAATTACCGAACAGAAATAAGCAAAAAATAATACATCAAAATAAAATTATTAAATAGGAAGAAGTATAACATAAAACATCAAAAATAAGAAATGAAGTATTATAAGGGAAAACAATTTTAACCCTTCTTAGCAGATTTTGAAGGTTGGGCGGAAACTTGACTAGCATCATCACCTGCATTATATGAAACATCAAACAACAGTAGTAAAAGGTAAAGTGTAATTAATGACACTTCAATAATCAGAAAAAGAAGTATGAAAAAAGAAAACTATTTACCATTCTTAGCCAATTTTGAAGGCTGAGCAAAAACTTGACTTACATCATCACCTGAATTGTATGAAACATCAAACAACAGTTGTAAAAGGTAATTAATGAAACATCAATAATCAGAAAAATAAGTATGAAAAAGGAAAGCTATTTGACCCTTCTTAGCAGATTTTTTTCAGGCTCAGCAGATAATTAACCGACACCCTCATCTGAATTATATGAAAGATCAAACCGTATTAGGAAAAGGTAAAGATTAATTAATAAAATATCAACTGAAAAATAAATCAAAAGAATAAATATTAACAGTGGTTTTCTCAATTCAAACAGATGCAACTTGACTGGAATCCACTTTACTGTCACCCTCATCTAAAAAACATGAAACATCAAGAGATATTTAAAATAGATAGTATCAAATTAATAAACAATCAGATAATAAAACACAGAATTTAAATTGAAATGATACATTTGCCGTCAGAATCAATGTCACGCTCAACGAGATCTTTAGCCTTACCGCCCATCAGTTTAACCAAACATCAAGAGATATTTAAAATAGATAGTATCAAATTAATAAAAAATCAGATAATAAAACACAGAATTTAAATTGAAATGATACATTTGCCGTCAGAATCAATGTCACGCTCAGCGAGATCTTTAGCCTTACCGCCCATCAGTTTAACCAATTTAACAACAGCTTGTTTTACATGCCTTTTTCACAAAGAAAATATTTGAAAGAGGCATGTAAAACAAGCTGTTGTTAAAAGGGTTAAACTGATGGGCGGTAAGGTTAAAGATCTCGTTGAGCGTGACATTGATTCTGGCTGCAAATGTATTATTGAAATTTTAATTCTGTGTTTTATTATCTAATTGTTTATTAATTTGATACTACCTATTTTAAATTTCACTTGATGTTTCATGTTTTTTAGATGAGGGTGATAGTAAAATGGATTCCAGCCAAGTCGCATCTGTTTCAATTGATAAAGACACTGGTAATATTTATTCTTTTGATTTATTTTTCAGTTGATATTTTATTAATTACTCTTTACCTTTTCCTAATACGGTTTGATTTTTCATATAATTCAGATGAGGCTGAGCCTGAAAAAAATCTGATGAGAAGGGTAAAATAGTTTTTCTTTTTCATACTTCTTTTTCTGATTATTGATGTTTCATTAATTACATTTTATCTTTTACCACTGTTGTTTTATGTATCAAACAATTCAGGTGATGATGTAAGTCAAGTTTCTGCTCAGCCTTAAAAATCTGCTAAGAATGGTAAAATAGTTTTCCCTTTTCATACTTCTTTTTTTGATTATTGAAGTTTCATTAATCACACTTTACTTGTTACCACTATTGTTTGATGTTTCATACAATGCAGATGATGATGCTAGTCAAGTTTCTGCCCAGCCTTCAAAATCTGCTAAGAAAGGTAAAAATAGTTTTCCCTTTTAATACTTCATTTCTTATTTTTGTTGTTTTATGTTTTACTTCTTCCTATTTAATGATTTGATTTTGATGTATTATTTTTTTCATTTATGTTAAGTAATTTTCTCATGGTGTTTTGATATATCCATAGGTGTTGCTGCTGAAAATGTTTCTTCAGCTGCAAAGAAGCTCCAATCAAAACTTCTTTTCAAATCTATGTTGACTATGCTGGAGTGACTGATCTTATCTGGTATTTTTTTTAACCCTCCTGTTTTAAATTACCAATTCTCTTTATATTTTTGTGTTACACCTTTATTTAAGGTGTCTTTATTCTTTTTGTTTGTAGAGGATATCCTCAGTACTGCCCCTTCTCAATCTCAAACACTTGATGGTTCGATTGATGATGAAAAGGAGACAAGTGATCAGGTGCCTGAAGATGAAGATGGCTTTGAATCTAATCACAGTTCGAATAATGAAGATGAGGAAGCAGATGATGTCGTGGAAGGTGGAAAAGGTGACAATGAATCCGACGAGGAGGAGAAAGGCGAAGAAAAATCTGATGAAGGTGAATAATCTGACAAGGAGGAGGATTCAAAGAAAGTTGTTGATGTTTCACAAGAAAGTGGTGGTGTTGATGGTAGTAAGTCTGATAGTGAGGAGAAATCTGATGATGGTGATGAGAACAAATCAGTTAGTGAGGAGAAGAATTAAGTGCAGGAGTGTCATCTTGAAAGAAGCATGATGCGGTCATCTAAAGCAAACGGCAACTGAAAGATGAAACAAGATGCAAAAAAAATGGCAAACATTCCCAACCATTCCCCAACTTCCAAAAAATAACCATAAGCACCTGCCGTACACGAGCTCGCTTTTGAAAGATTTGGTCTTCATGAACTGAAACAGCCTGAATGAAATGTTCTACTCGGTCTAGCATAACCATGCAAGTCTGTACTTTATGACAATAAAAAAGAGCAATTCTAGCACTATTTGACAAGCCAGGATCCAAAAGCATATGAACATAATGCTTATGCCAAACTATTCCACCTAAAT
>JAULKJ010286675.1:0-12660 GCA_032355405.1 Rubia balearica | reverse complement strand
TAAAGGTAATCTAAACCCTTAGGTAGATTCAGATTGAATACTTGCATGAGATCTTGAATGTGGTTATTGATATTCCACTAAATTAGATTTAATCAATTCCCAACAATAAGCTGGGTCCAAACCCAAACCCGACTCGACCCGAACTCAACCCGAAATTCAATTATGAAACTAGGTCCAAACCCGACTCGACCCGAACTCAATCTGAAATCCGATTTGGACCTGTTAATCTGGACCCTAACCCAACACGACCAAATCGACCTGAAATCTTATTCCGACCCAAACATAATTCAATCGGAATACGTTTAAACTTGAACCCGGCGTATAATCAACTTGTAACCGATTCAACCCGAGAAATAACATACATAAGTCGATCCATAATCAACTAGGAAAATAATTGACAATTAGATTGATCCATAATCACTCACCCTATGTGTAGTAATTTATTTAGTTCAAAATATTTGGAACTTTGCGGTTGGGTATATATGAGTGAACGGAATGATTTCAAAAGTCAACACTGATTACTTATACACAATATTGGGAAATTACACCATGGGTCAAAATTGTGTTATCTCATAATCCATTATTTCAAACTACATGATTTTTGTTATTCTTGCCTAAATATAAAAATATTATATAAATAATTTTTTTTGTGAAATGTTAGAAAACTCTAGTACATGTTCTAGAGTAGTTGATACCGTAACCCATTTTTCAAAACCGTTTTCTTTCCTATTCTAGCTTTCTTTCCAATTCGACATGAAAAACAAACTTCGACATCTTCCAACCCAACCCGACCCGACCCAAAAAATAGATTTCGACTCGTTTCAACCCGACCCGACCCAAACCCAACCTGACCAATAGATTTCGACCCGTTTCAATCCGAACTCGTTCCGAACCCAACCCGATCCGACCGATAGATTTTGACCCATTTCAACCCGAAATTGTTTGACCGGAACTTGAATTTGACCCAACTAACCGAATTGACACCTCTACCCACATACGCTATATACTACTCCTTCCCTTTCACAGCTCCCACTGAACCTCATGTTTTATTTATTCTTAATTTTTTAAAATTATTTTTGTTCCTAAGATTTGATTAGATTCTATAATATCATTACTGGAAAATAGGGTCATTCACATCGATAAACAATTCACACGAGTTCATGCCGTTGTAAATGTTCACAGTTGCATCGGTAGGCCGGATGTTATACTGAATATCGGTGTCTTTGTGTGATAATGCACCAGTAGTTTTGTACCGATGTATGAAAAAAGTAAATTTTGTTGAATAAATTAGATTCACACCCGTACAATAGTTTCCGCTGTAAGATAGCGGTGCTATTTGTTCAATGCACCGGTTTAAGTTTTACCAGTGCACCTTTTTTTGAGCTATAGTTGATCGTTGGTGCCAAAATATGGGTCTTACACATAATATAAATTACCGGTGCATGTGATTCAAATATTACGGTAATTTTCCCAAAACATTGTACCGGTCCGGTTTGTGACCGGTGTCTATTCATATTTTGTGACGTTGTATCATTTGTACCGGTATTTTTATGAAATTACTGGTGTATATAATGCATTTAATACTCACCTACCACCTTTTTTGACGGGTTAAAAATGGAGAAATGAGGAAGAGAAGTTCATTAATGTTTTTTATGGCTTGCTGAAAATATTGAATGATCTCCTATGAAGACCCTTAAAGGTACCATTGTATTGAATATGTTGATGTATATTATTGATGGTTATTGTTGGTTTTGGTATGGAGAACATATATATCTTGTGTGTTTTATCATCTTAAGGTGATCGGTGTAGCATTGTTGATACTCCCTCTATCCCATTTCAATTTGCACACTTTGACTTTCAGCCGTTGAATCAAAAAATGTTTTGTCCTTAATATCTTTTATTAAGGATAATTAAAACTTGTTAAAAATTGTTATTCTGATAATATATGTTATAAAGAATCTAATAATGTATCACTCAATAATATTTATACTAAAACACCTATTCAATTTTGAGGTTAAAATTAAGAAGTTACTAAATGAATAGTTAAATTGCAGCTTGAATTAGTACAGAGGGAGTATTAGTTTGGCATTTATTTTCAAGATTGATATAGTTAATGCTATGGTTATTGATTGTCATATTAATTGTCATATTGAGGAGTGTATTATGAATGTGGTAATTTTAATATGGAATGGTGTATGTGGTGCATTAATGATCTTGCATGATCTGTATGTGGTAATGAAATTGAATTGCTATTAATTGTGTGGAATTTTGATTGTTACACATTTATTGATGTGTAGAGTTGTATCGTGCCATAGAGAGATGTAAGCATGTTTATTCCAAGGTTAGTAGGGTGAGCAAAGAATATATTGGTTTCGTGGAGTTTTTGGAGCATGCTTTTAGTCGTGAGAAGCGAATATTGTGTCCTTTTCATGATTATAGAAATTAGAATCGTACTGACTATAAGGAAATGCTGAGACTCCATTTGTGTAGAGGGGGTTTCCAAAAGATTATGTGGTGTGGACGTTTCATGGGAAAAAATCACCCCCGGAGGTGGTAGCTAGTAGTGAGGAAGAGTGTTTTGGAGATGCAAAATTGGATGACATGCGCGAGGGGGTAGTTGATGAAGTCAAAGGGAAGCCTGAGGTTTTGGCTAAGTTTCTAGGTGAGAAGGATAGGCCATTGTATTTCGATTGCAAGAAGAAAGACACGGTCATGTCATGTTTGATGAAGTTGTTTAAGCTGAAAGGTGTTGGTTCTTGGAGCGATACTATCATGAATAAATTTCATTCTGGCCGGTAATGGTAGACCGGAAAACCTTTATAAAGCTAAAAGAATTTTGTGTCAAACAGGAAAGAACTATGAAAAGATACACGCTTGTCTGAACGATTGTGTCCTATATAGGGGTGAGTTAAAGGATAAGATTGTTTGTCCCGTATGTAATGTTTCTCAATATAAGAAGAAGAGAAATGTGGCCATCGGTGGAGAGCTTGTTGCGTCGGTAAGGAGGTGGGTGCCGGCCACATGTATGTGGTACTTTACAATTATTCTGAGGCTAAAAAGGTTGTTTAAGAATGCTAAGGATGCAAATAACTTGACATGGTACATGGATATGGGAGGTTGTAAAAATGATGACATGATTCGACATCCGGTTAATGGAGACAAGTGCAAATTTTTTGATAAGATATATCTGAAGTTTGCTTCTGAACCTAGAAATTTGAGAATGGCCTTGTGTACCGATGGTATGAACCCTTTCGGTAATATGTCCTTGAAACTTAATTCATGTCCTGTAATGCTTGCCATTTACAATCTTCCCCCACACTTTTGCATGAAGAAGAAATATGTCCTGATGCCTATTATGATTTTATGGCCCAAACAGCCTGAATATGGCATCGACACTTATCTTTCCCCTTTGATAGAAGATTTGAAAGTGCTATGGTCAGATGGCACTTTAATGTTTGATGGTTTTCTAGGTAAGGAGTTTAACTTGAAGGCAATGTTTTTTTTTTGTAGAAAATAATTTTCTGGCATAGGGAAGCCTTTCTGGTTATGAAGTCAAGGGCCAAAAGGCTTGTCCTATTTGTGAGGATGAGACCGAATACCATCAGTTGAAAAATAAAAAGAAGACAGTATATTTGGGTCACTAAAAATTCCTCGTGTTGAAGCACAAATTGCATGATAACATTGTGGCATTCGTAGGTGATATGGAGAGGATAAAGACACCTGAACCGTTGACTGGTGTAGTTATTCACAACAAGGTGAAGAAATTGAATGTCATTCTTGGTAAGAAATTATCAAAGATTGGTGTGGCCGTAGAGGGGCCATGGAAGAAACGATCAATTTCTTTGATTTGCCGTACTAGGAGAATCTCTAGGTTAGACATTATTTGGATGCCATGCCCATTGAGAAGGATGTTTGTGAGAGTTTATTAGGCATGCTACTGAACATCCCCTGGAAGAATAAGGATAACTTAAATGCAAGGAAATATTCTGTGGAACTGGGAATTTGGTTGGATCTGGCACCGGAGGTTCGAGGGATGCAAATTTACCTGCCTCCTGCTCCTTACAACCTGTTAGTTGCTGAGAGAAGATCGGTGTGTGAGAGCATTCGAGGCATGAAGGTACCGTCTGGCTACTCTTCTAATGTTAATTTCTTTGTGAATGATGGTTTGCTTCTTAATGCATTGAAATCACACGATTGCCATGTCCTTATGCAACAACTGTTGCCGGTTGCAATGCGAGGTTGTTTTGAAAAGGAAGTTAAATTTACGATTATACACTTGTGTTTCTTCTTCAACTTGATATGCAGGAGGAATATAAGCAGGAAACAATTGAATGAACTGGAGCTGGAGGCTCTTGTAGTTTTATGTCATATGGAGAAGTTCTTTCCCCCATCATTCTTTGACATCATGGTCTACCTCGTGATACACTTAGTTAGGAAGATACGTATTCGCAGACCAGTTGGGATGCATTGGATGTACTCGTTTGAGCATCACATGGCTATTTTCAAGGGCTATGTTCATAATAGAAACCACCCCGATGCATCAATTATTCAGAGGTATGTTACTGATGAGATCATCGAGTACTGTACTTCAAACTTGGCTGGAAAATGAGTGGTTGGTATCCCCGGCGGAACACACTGTGGAAGGCATAATGAGACCCTTGGTCGAAGGGTACACTTCATACATCCTTAAACGCTGAGTTAATGACTGTTCACCTGTATGTTTTACGTAATAGTAGCAAAACCGCAATATATGTTCAAGAACATGTTTCCATGTCGGAAAAGATTCATCCAAACTGTCCTTTGAACAAAATATAGGTAGAGCATTCTTCAAGCTTTGTTAACTGGTTATACAAGTGGTGCAATGTGGAAGGGATGCCCAATAAGCTACTGGAGTTTGTAAGAAGACCGAACTGCACTGTCAGATGATGCCAATGCTATGACATCAACGACTTCAGTTTTTTCTACATTGGAGAAGGATGAGAAGAGCACGACGCAGAACAATGGTGTTTACAGTGAAACTGAGTCTATGTGACTGGCTAGCAAGAGAGACAAACATCTTATTGTTGTTGTGATACCTTTTTATGGGGTGATTGAGGAAATTTGGGAGTTGGATTATATAGAGTTCAAAGTTGTTATGTTCAAGTGCCGTTAGGTGGAACATGGTTCCGGTGTTGTGCTTGGAAAGCTAATGGGCTTCACACTGGTGGACTTGAATCGTGTAGGCTACGAAGATGATAAGTTCATCTTAGCTAGACAGGCGTGACATGTTTTTTACATCAAGGACCCTTCTAATGAGAAGTTCCATGTAGTGCTTCATGTACGAAAATTTACTTTGACGAGGAAATTGAATACCCAGTCAAAATTGACAATCCTGAGTTTCCATCAGTGTCGAGGGACCTGTGGTGGGACAGCGTTCTCATGGTGATGGGTTGTGGGTTGAAGAGAGCAGTGAAATCGTGGGTGGAGACACTGTGTTGAAGCGTAAAAGATAGATATTTATCCCCATGCATTTGGATTTCCTTCCATTGATTTGTATAATACTCACCCCTATTTTGTGAAGTATTTTGTAATACTTCCCCTATTTTGTGTAATACTCAAACTTCTATTTTGGGGAGTATTATGTAATACTCCCCCTATTTTGTGTACTACTCACCTCTCTATTCTGTGTAATACTAGAAAGGATGAGATGTTTATAAAAAAAACTAGTCATTTTTCATAATAAATTACGTATGCACCGATATAATGGAGAGAAACCGGTTTTAAAAATAGGGGATGTGCTCTGTTTTGTACATACGCACCGGTATTTTGTAACATGACACCGGTTAAGAATACCGGTGCTAGATATTTAGAAAATATTTTATAAAATTGATCTCAGGTCAGAAAGAATAATGTATTTGCCATTTAAAGCAGCTACAAGCAGCTGCGTATTCGAACATTTTCCACCGGTATGTACAATATATGCATCGGTATATATAATGTTGCTAGGTACTTAGAAAAAGATAAATACTTTGCTTTCGGGTTGTTGGAAAATAATGTAATTTCCATTTAAAGAAGCTTCACTCAGTTGCTTTTGTGATTAACTAACACCGGTATTTTGTTCATTATGCACCGGTAAGAGTACCAGTGCTAGTTACTTAGCAAAAAAATTGTTACCTTGCTCTCGGGTGTGAAAAATATTATCATTTCCATTTAAAGTAGATGCAAGTAGCTGCCTTTTTTTAAATAATTTACACCGATACTTTGATAACTTGCACCAGAACATATACCATTGCTAGGTAGTTTGGAAATATTTTATGTTCCTACTGTAGTTCATACACTGGTACTATTAGGAATTTACCGGTGTAGTACTGACTAGTATAAATAATATTATTTTCAAGTTCAAACCATCAAAACATCAACATTCAAAAGTCGCAACTATCTCACCACCTCAAGGAATTCGACGAAGGAGCGACAATTCTACAAAATAGAGCTTATAGAATAAGGTAATTCACATCCACCTAATAAAACATATGTTTAAATTTCCTTTTTAGTCTCATATCCATGCATAAATTATTTGATAGGATGAATTATTGAGGTCGTACCCAAGGTATTTGATAAAATGTCTTAATGTATTTTTTAGGAAATGGCCCTCTAAATCCAATCTAAAAAGTACACGCCATGCATCCTGTCCTTCTTAACCAATTGTTTCTCCGTGGAAGTACACAGACAGTACCTTTGTGTCTGAGGAGGCTAGGTTCATACATGAAGCATGCAAAATATGCCGACAAAACCTAGAGAGAGGAATAGAGACATCTCCTCCATTTCTACAAATAATCCAGAGTCTTGGGTGGGAAACTTTTTCCGAGACTCCACCTGCTTTCAACCTCAGCATCTTCAGTGAGTTCTACGCAAACTTGAAGTGTAGACGGACATTGAGAGAGGTGTATTGTAGAGGAAAACTTGTTCCTCTCACAGCTAAAAATATAAATGAGTTGTTCGGGTTGCCTAATGTTCCAAGAGATAAGGACGAGTTCATTGCACTCCATACTCCAGTGGGGAATTCCTACCGTGTTTTAGGAGATCTAGTTGGTAAGGAGATCGTCAAGACAGTAACGAGGGAAAGAAGAGACGTAGATGAGTTGGTCAAACCTGGCTGGAGCAAGATTCAAAAGAATGCTCTGACTCTAGAAATGAATGGATGGTATCACTTTGTGGCGTCCAGAATATACCCTGTTACTGTTAACACGGAAGTCCACAAACATAGTCTCACCCACTTGTACACAATAAAGAAGAAACTGCGATGGAATTTTGGTGATAAGATCGTGAGAATTTTGAGGGAAGAATGGGATAAGACGGGGTTATACGGTTTCTATAGTATCATCCTGCCCCTCTGTTCTAGAGCGGGAGTCACCCCCCGTCCCAATGACATTTACGGCTAACCAATGGGTAAGATTTCTGTGGATTCTTTCTATAGACAACCAGCTTATGTAGTATTCTCTTCCCTTGAATCCAGATTTGCCACCTTGGAGGTCGCTGTACATAATTTGCTTGAAATGAACCATTGATCAGGGTCGACCACATGGCCTAAGTTTTTAGCTATCAAAATTCGGATGTTGTCGCAACCGTTGGAGAATTTCTAACGAACCGCAATTGCGATGTGCAGAACATGGATGTGGGTACAAGTACCCATGATAGGGATGAACCAGCGGAGGATGAGGATGTTGACGCATTTTCTTGTTACTATACGTGAAAGTGATGTATTAGTCCGTAAAACCTTGATTTCTACACCATTTTAGTATTTTGATTAACTTTAACTATGTTAAACTGACTAACTTTTCAGAAGTTAATTATGTTGATGATTACAATTGAATTAATTAATATTAATGTTTTTTATTTATTATGTAACATAAAAATGGGAAATGTTAGGCTTTGAAGGTGAAAATCACACTACAAACACAAAATTATCTCTAAAACATATAGCAGCACTTCAGGATATGTCATCACTATATATGAAATCCTTTTTATATGACACATATTGTTGGAATTTCTTTTTGTCCAATTCGGTGGTATGGAGATTGGCCTAATAAATTTTGGGGCCATACTGCAATTCTTGGTAAACTTGGGAACACAATTAATGTTGATTTTTGTCTACATTCCATACACACGATGGGGGCGAAAACGCATGGTAATGATCATATTGTATTGAATTGCAATTTTGCAATTTTGACGATTCCAAGATTCTTGGAAGGACTAATGTGCAAAAAGTAAAAAGTTTACTCGGACCTCAAAATACGAAGCCACTTGAACAAGATGCCTCTCTAAACCACCTGGATGTAATTCCAAATTAGACCCGTGAGGAAATGAACGGGTTGGGGCCCTAAAGTAACGTCCAAACATTTTCGGATTCGACATAGTCACTTTGACGAAAACCATTATCGTTTACTCTAAAACATGTACTAGCACTTTTGGAGAATTGACCCCCGAGGCACAAATATTTTTAATTCACATTTAAGAATAGAATATTAAATTTGGTATTTTTTTTATAGTTACGGAAAGTTTTGGTAAAGCAAATCAAAGTTGGAGGACCTAATTGCAAGAAATGCGGATCAACAAGTTCTACGGTCGTAACAACCTTGATGTTATAATTATTAAACTTAAAAATTATGCTATATTATAAAGTCATATTCAGAAACATTGAATGGTGGTCGAGGGGTTGAATGTAAACGTTTGGGGTCATAATGCAAATTTTACAAAGTATATGAATACATACAAATTTAATGTTTTCAGTATAAGGGTTCGTTCAAATTAATTAGGAACCCTTAAGTGAATGTCTATTAAAGTCAGGAAAGCAATAGTTTTTCAAATTAGAGCCTTAAAAAAAGGGGATGTGAATGTGAGAGTCAAATAATTATTGATAAGCATGCATAACATATAAATACCAGTATTATTGAACATATACCGGAGTAAATAATAAATTTTCTTGGTGGGAAAATTTTGAAATTTAATTTTTCGTCTAAAATAAATCTAGGAAATTGATTACAACGGTATTTATCTCAATAGAATCGGTGTTCATACACGTGCTTGTTACTTAGAATTATTTTTTTGACATCGCTCTTGGGTTGAACTGAATTTCTACAAAATTGATTTAAAGCAGCTGCGAGCAACTGATTTTTATTGATTCCACACCGGTATTTTGTATTTTTTACACCAGTATATATGTTGGTGCTAAATACTTAGAAAATATATTCTAAAATTGCTCTCGGGTAATTCTATTTTTAAAAAACATTGAATTAAAGCAGTTGCACATTGCTTCTTTCAATTACATTACACCGGTATTTTCCTCTGTTTTACATAGGTCATAATACCGGTGCTGGGACTTAACCCAAATTTAACAACATTACTCTCGAGTTCCTGAAACTTGATTTAAAGTAGCTGGGCACAACTACTTTAAAGATTATATTTACGTAGGCTTTTATCATTTGCACAGGTATTTTTACCGGTGCTAGGTACTTAGAATTTTTTTGTTCATTCAACACTTCTACTAAAACTTTTTTACACTAGTATTATCCAATTTACTGGTGTAAAAATTGCGGTAAAAAACCGTTCAAATGCTCAAAACCATTGCCCACGAAGGACAAACCATTTCCCATTCCAATCTCCCTTAACTGCACTCAAATTTAACCACCATGACCTCCTATAAGTCCTCAACCTTCCTTTCTTGTGGAGTGAAACTTTGCGGATTCAAGTGCAAAAACTTCACCAAATTTGCTGCATCTCACAAGGTAAATAAACTTGGTATAGTTTACAATGGTTTAACATCCGAAATTATGAATGAGAAGAAATACTATTTTTATGCTCAACACATGTTTGACAAAATGCCTAAATGAGGGAAAACCTTTTTATAAAAAAATTAAATTTCAAAAATCATGTTTGACAAAATATGATGTAGTATCATATACTCATGCTCCTTTTGTGGAATATGATGATTGGAGAAATTTATTAGGGTATTATTTGTTTCCTTTGTTTTGGCTAAGAAGTGTTCAACTACGTCGGTAGTGTTTTAGTTTGGGACCGTTCTATGGCCCTCTATGTGTTGTATCTAGGGAGTTTGTTTGTGTGGAAGGGATTGCGTGAGTGAACTTTTAGGAATGATCGTATAACTTTTTGGAATGGTTGTGTGAGTGATTTTTTGGAATGGTTGTATGACTTTTTGGAATGGTTGTATGAGTTAACTTTTTGTCATTATGTGAGTGAGAATATATCTCATTTATGTTGTATGATCAGCTCACATAAGTGTGGCTCATATTATATTACTTGTAGATGCCGCCAAAACGTGGAAAAATAACCACAAAGAGGAAATGACAAGCACCATAGAAGAAAGATGATACCCCACCTGAGGAAAATGTAGGAGAACAAGAAAATCCAACCAAAAGGATTCCGTTGAAAGTCCAGTTTGAAAATGAGGGCATACCGCAACATTAAACAATAAAGGAAGACAATGTTGAGGGAAACGAAGGCGATGGATCGGAGGACAAACCCCAAAGTTCCAAGGGAGAAGCGAAGGAACCCCGCAAGGGGAGAGAAGTGAATAAAGAGGACCATGACTTGTCCAAGGCGGGAGGTAAACATAGTGAGGGATTTGAAAAGTTTGAGACAAAAAGTTGGTACATACAGTATGGAACAACGACTTGTCAGTCCGTCATGCTTGCGAAGGAGAGCAATTATATTCCTGTGGTTTTCCGATTCCACGTGAAAAATGTGGTTTGCACGAAGAATTTGACGGCACGGAAAACCTATGGGAATTACGCATTCCGGCACCACATCAAATTTAGGTCATGGAAACACTGGAGTGTTTTTCCCGATGATGTAAAGGAAGAGTCATGGAAGGATGTATTGGTAAGCTCTTTGATTAATTTTTTAGCCTCTCCTTCTTTATTTTTTCCGTTATGAACACATGATTAAAGTCTCCCTGTGGATATCTTTCATTACAGGAAAACTTCAGTATTGAGAACACATTGATCGAATTTCAATTGCAAATTTTGAAGGAAGATGTGTACAAGAAGGAAAAAGACCAACATAGGAACTGGAAGACAAAGGTGGCAAAAAAATACATACATGGTGTGGACAGTGGACTTAACAAATCGAAGGTCAAACCATGATAGAAGTATAAATGGATGGATGAGGAGGAGGAATGAAATTTTTTTGAGAGAAGGCAGCGGATAGAGGAATTCCAGGTATTATTTACAAAAAAATAGAATTGGAAGCTATCGATATATGATTATTGGATTACTTTCTTTATAAATAAATTTAATGCTAACCCAATTCATCTCCTTAGGAAATTCGAAAAAGGAAACTGAATATGCATCGGCAAAGGAGTATACCCACCACACTGGGAAGAAAGGTAATTGAGAAATTGTACACATACTTTCTTAGCAGCCTAAAGAGAAGGAGAGGAAGAAGCTATCCGATTAGGGCTTCACTGAAGAGGAGATTGAGAAGCAACTGAAGAATAAAGAATTCAATCCGAACGAATTACTTGTTTACCTGGAGGCCAACAAGGACAAGGATGGGAAGTACACCTCAAAGGAGGTCCAGAGAATGGCTGCGGACGTCTTAAAGTTCTTTCAATTGCTTTGACGTTAGGAAAATCTAACATTTGTTTCTACCTTTTTTCATTCATAACTTTGCATTTCCTTTACGACACAGTTGAGAATGAACAAGCAGAAGGATCGAGGGACATTGGTATTGTAGAAGCTGAGGACATTCTCATTAAGGATACAAACAAGAAGGATCACCCAGGCAAGTACATGGGGGCTCAGATTGGACTTCCCACATCAGTGGCGGTTCCTCATATCAGCCGCAACAAGTGTGGCATCAGTTCCTTGAGCAAGCGAACACCACAGAAGAAAACATCGAATGATCAATTGGTTTTTAAGGCCATGGTTTCATACCTATAGCAACTAATCAAGGGTTTCGCAGCTACATGCATTGTACAAATCTCGGCAGGCCTTGATGATCCAAATAAATTCATCGAAAAGGCCATGGAGGACTTCGCTACAGTTGCATCGAAGTCAGATGGAGAATCCAGCGATGGAGAAGGTTATGAGGAGGTATGCCCATATAAATAAATCTACTTTCTTCTTAATTATTTTTTACATCGTAAATTATTTAATAAGGAGTGAATATTTTTCGCAACTATCTAACTTGCATGATGAGGGTCATAGTGTAGAAGTTCTTCTGAAGAGGATCGGGTATGAACCATACACCAAGAACTCAAACAATACGTCTCCAAGCCAACCTAAGATTAAATAAAAACCAAATAAAAGAAAACTAACACATATTCACAACTAGCACATATTCACACATAATATGCCAAAATACTTAAAAATAAATACCTCGCAGCAGCCATCGCCGTACCGTTGAAAAATACAATTTATAAGCCCTAAATGTTTCCTTACTATGATTAAGTAGATAGTGGCTAATCGGGGTTGTCCACGAAGAAGAGTGATCTTCCTAAGGGTTCATGCATATAAGGGTGGATACTAGGCTAGATATGTACATACATACATACATACATACATACATACATATATATATATATACACATATATATATATATATGTACATATGAGAAAGCTTGTAAAGAGGGAGTTTTTGGGTTGGTTTTTTTAAGTTATGAAT